>JADFUC010000309.1:0-184089 GCA_019722365.1 Lithospermum erythrorhizon | reverse complement strand
TCAAAGCCTTCGTTCAGTTACGTATTGCTGTCTCTTTAATAAATTGAGTCATCCATCGATTGGTGACTACGGTGTCGAGATTTGAATGATTACAACACCAAGGCGGCCGACACAGTAGTCGTTACAATTTTTGTATCAGAGCATGAGTTTGAGATTATTTGGTTGTTTGTATGAGATTTGTAGTAATACATTGTGTGTTTTTCTTTGAGATTGTGTTGATTTGAGTCTTTCTTGAAGTACGAGACCTTTAACTGCATTTCATATTTGATACATGAAGTAGGCAGCGTAAGTAACCCCATCAAAACGAGGATTTCCGATGTACATCTGATTCCCCAGGTGATCTGTTGTTAGGGATAGAAGATACATGTTGGAGAAGGGCACAGTACATGCCGCCGAATAGGCAGCCAGCCCAGGGAGGTTGAGTTCCAAAGTAGTCTTACCGTTTTAGAAGGGGGATCCCCAGAAGTTACTTCGGTAGGTGCACTGCGATTGAGGAGATCGAGGTTTGGTAGGGAGTTTGGCGGCCATATTCGGAGCGATGGGCATTGAGGGGTGAGGTGAGGGGTCAGGATTCGCCACCCTCAGACTTCATGAGAGTGCTGTGATTGGTGGGAAAGTAATCTCGACTATCTCCCCGGCTAGAGAGAGTATACCAAGGCGGCTTTTGTAGCCATTTGTTCGAGGGTATTGTATGAGTATCCATATGCATTTGCTTTAGAGAGGATCACGATTTTGATGACTCGGGTGATCAATCGTGGAGGTACTATAGGCGATTTAGTGAGTTATGTCATTCTTCCAAGCGTACACCCAGCCAGAGGCCGAGGATGCCAGTTCATTGATGAGTTGAGCCATAGGCGATCGCGTATATCATTGTTAAATTTCACTGGTTTTCACGGTTGAGGAATCTTTGAAGGTCGAGATGGAGGATTAGCTGAGCACAGGCTGGCTTGACCCGGCGGGGGTGAGGGGACGGCGAGGGGTCAGGTGGTGCTTGTGGGCACCCCCAGTTGGAATCTGAGGAGGATGGTCTAGCTCTCGTCGGATCGGGGTCGTTTGAGTGCACACATTTATTCACCGAGTAAATTGAGTCATCCATCACGATTGGTGGCTAAAGTGTCCAGGATTGAATCCGTTAACCTCCGATTAGAGCCGACACAGGCGGGTGGATTCTGAGCCCTCCTCGTGAACGTAATGTGAGCCAGGTGGGCCGAGGCACTTTGTGTCGTTATGATGATTAATTTCTTGTTTTTCGCGTTTTTAATTCAATTTTGTTGTAAAATCGGTTTCGGGGCTTTAGCTCATCCAAAAATTCTAAAATTCAAACACAGGCATTCCAACATTTTCTTCAAGCCCCATTTAATTGGAGTTTTTGTAAATAGTTTTCCAATAATTAATTATCGAACTAATACTCGAAATCCAAAAAAAAATTTGGGATACTTAAAAGTATCTGAAAATTATAAAAACTTTTCGACATTGTTGTATCGTATGGAGTTTAAGAAACAAATGGAGTGAAATTTATCAAAACTTTTCATATTTTTCAATCAAAACAAGTTTTAAAACCCTTTCCAATTCACTTGAAGCATAAAATCTAATTTGGCATCAAAATTAAAATCATGATGAACTTGAGAAATGTATAATACACATATAAATTCATGGATCAATTTTTTCATAACATATATTCATAGCAAGAATATATAAACATGAAAAAATAATATAAAAAAAAATGTTGCTAACCAAAAGTTTATATTATTGTAATTGAAAATATACCAAAAACATGAACATGCTATTTTTATTGGAAAATAACTACGTCTCATCGGAAATCACCAACTTTTTCTCTCGGGGAAGCTTCCTTTGATCTCCTTAGTAATTAGCACCACAAATGTTAGATGCCTCCAATTGGTCCACCGGAGGCCGGTTGAATCAAGGGTGGATTCCTAGAACCTCAAGAACAATTGGAGAAGAAAATCGAGGCAAAAGGTTGACTTTTGTTCGACTATGGAGAAGGGGAGGGGCGGCTATGTGGGAGGTGGATGATGAAAGATTAGGTTCATCTTATGACTCTTTATTTAGCCCACTCCTTTTTAACTCTAATAGCTCGGCCCGTTAACTAATAAGCCAACTCGTTAAAACCGTTAACTAACTAAATGCTAACGAGTAAGTAACTAACAAGTCACTAATGAGCTTTACTAGTTAAACCGTTAATTAAACTAACCAAGTTAATTGATTAGGTCTACGTCAATTGTATACCCCATTATCTATGTAAATCTCTCGATTGAGTATCTCGTTGATTTACGATCAACTGCGAGATTTAACAATCGCGATTTAATTTCCATGCATGAAATAAAACTCAGCATCACTCACATTGTGTGTGACCTTTTGAGCTCTTTCCGAATAATATTGATTTGTTTAATAATAATTGACCATTATTAGTATATAACGATTATCCATAAGATTCCTTGATACGGCATAACCCACGATATTATCGTGAGTGCTATTTAAATATTCTAGTACTAATGATATTTGAATAATTAGTTTGAGTAATCTCGTTTTAGCTAACGCTAGTAAATAGAATTTTACAATAATTGTCGTAATGGAGCGTAATTAAAAGAAATCAATATACACGATTTCCAATAGTTAAAATTAGACCCCTTGTGCAACTATTGATTTGAGTTACTCAGCCTAGTATATGCGACAAGTAAAGTAGTAACATTGAAGGAGGAAATAATGGATCGATTTAGGAAATCGTTTTCAAACTATGACCTCACTGCTTGAATCTTTTCATCTAAGTGATTTGACTCTTGACATGAAATAAATAACTTCCGAACCGTTGAACTATACATTCATGAAATTTCTATTCCATAAAGCATGTCTTGTTAAAAAGGAATGTAAGTCATCACTTTCTTCTTCCAGAAATGAGTGACGAACAATACTTAGGGGTGCTCATAATGTTGTGACCTTGAATGGACTTCCAAGATCTCCATCTTCCCAAGAAGATGGACTACGTCAAATCTCGTAGATTTAGTAGGAGGATTACAAATCTTGGGCGATGAATGTATTGTCTTGACAAGTATGTCAGCTTAAGATAAGAGTCATAAATCGTTGCGATAACATGGATGCATGCATGGTAAGGTATCAAATTGATGAGTAAAGGGATGAATTCCACAAGATGACTCTTTATATGTTATGGTGACATATATATAAGAGAATGTATTGAACCTGTTCAAGTACATAAACGACTTTCTATTTACACATTTAAGAGATTCCCTCTCGCTTTACGGATTATTCATAGCAGTATGAATAGTCGAAACTCCTACAAATGATTTCAGAATTCATTTGATATGATAAAGATCATGAAGAAGTATAGACTACGGTTAGATCCCCATCTCTTAAGTTTTCCTCTAGTTATAAGACATTAGAGAATGAATGTTCCAAAATGATTCAATAACGAGCGGATACTTGACATGCGTTCTATCGTGAGGAAGAAATGTTCCTCGGTAATGATCCCTTTAGAATATTTATGATGACATTTCCATTGGGGCACTTTCGCATCTTAAAAAAACTTGAAAAAATGAAAAACTAATATCTTATTAACATTCAAATGTGGACTTGAGATATTTTTTAGTATAAAAAGAATGAGTCTTCTTTGGCGAAGCAAGATGAACTAAGAGTTCCAAAGGTCGGTGGGAGCTTGGCCGAAGCAGATCATGTATGTACTCTGATATACAATTCGTATGGAAAAGGACGCTTCCCTATATTTGAATTGCCGATGGTATGGTCGTAGCGTTTACCTTATTGCTGGAGATTTGCACCTTTCGATATAAATATGGATTAGCTTGGTATACTTGATTTATATATGATAAATGTTATGGAGTTTAAAAAGTGAATAAGCTAAAATTAGACAAATTCTCTATTTAGAATGATATAACAATAGGATCCCTCTACCCTTTGATCACAAATATAGAATTTCGTATTACCGAAACAATTCCTCTCGAATTCATGAATTGTTATGAGTAATACTCGAAATGTGTGGAAGAGAATCGAGGTATTAATGAGAAATTGTTGTAAGGTTAGTTCTAGAAGATCCAATTATTGATCCTTACATAATGTTCAGATTATTGAAGTAAATGAACTTTATGGTATTGATAGTGTTCACATATATAGTCGTTTGCAACCAGATTCTATGCATTATAGAAGAACCATGCTTCAGAGCCCACTGAGAATCAGAGCCATGCAGTTAAGATCATTAACAGCTTTGTCTTGAGAGTCGCCATCGATGGATCTGATGAAAAATATGACTTCTTGACATTATCAAAATAACACTCTCTATTCCATCGTGGTGTTTAGCAACACATCCAACAAGATAGCAGACAACGAGAATATAAATTCAAAGATCGGCGTCACGGAAAGTATAATGACCGGGAACCCGTCGATATGTCTAATAGCGGCCCCAGTCACAAAAATATACAATTAGAGCAACAAAAGGGAAAATGAGCGGTGAGGGACTTCCTGTACCACACACATACTTTATAGTCTTCCACGCATGCCGGCCAAAAGCAGTCACCGGCCCACCTGACGATGCTCTTAGAACTGGCGTAGGCTTGGCCGTAGAGAATAGAGTCATTTATTAAAGTACGAGTGAATCTAATCTGTTGATTCCATCACGTATATTCATGCTTATACATATCCATAAATATATAACATATGCACGTACGTGTCGGGTTACTTAATAAATAGCGTCACATATCACGTAGATTTCTCTTATCTGTGATGTTACGTGGCCTTGGCACACTCTGGCATTGAGATTATATTCATAACCTAATGCATATTCATTTAAGGAAACAATCTCCCCGACACGCCAAAGTCATCCAAGTGAGGAATCCCACCTCCCACCGAATAATACACATATGAGGAATCCGCCTCAAATAATATCACATATAGAGAATTCACCTCGAAATAATCGAGGCAGAGGCCTCACTTTCTGTCTCGGTATTTTACCTCAATCATATCGCTTGAGCCTACAGAATCCACGGGGCTACCCACTCGGTATGCCAAGCACTTTCGGTCGAGTCATGGCTCATAAATAACATAAAGCAATAAGCGTCTGTGGCGCGACCATGGCGCAACAGCCACACCGCGACAACGGCCTGAAACACAATTCCGCCAACATGATTTATAATAAACTATCTCATAATATAACTCCATAATCACCGATTGTGTCATAACGTACTCGCTAATCATAGTTATCTCGCTAATGTCGATCAAATCGATTATTTCATAACGTCACGTCATAAATCCACAATTTCCACATAATATCAATCATAATCCACATAATACACATCTCGAGAATAGTCTCAAACAACACATCAATATATAACATGATATATATATATATATGAAAAGGTCCCACATCATTGAGATTTGTACTCGCCTCGAGCCCCAAGTAGTAATGATGGCTACTCTGAGTCCTCGTGCTAGATCGGGGCTCGACTCCTATTCAAAAATTACATTATAACACGTTCCTTGAATAACTTCACTTGCTTGTCTATAAACCCCGAGTGTTGCCCGTCTCGCGATCCAAATTTACAACTCTTGTGTCATCCTGACTTCCCGAGATTGATATAAACTTCTACTTCAACGTACTATAATCAATCATGACCGTAAAATCTCTCGATATTCATCATCGCTTATTACTGACAATAACGTCTTAAGCTCTGTCCGATCCGGCAATCAATTGACAAGCTAATTAATCCCTCATTAAATACAACCTCGATTGAGCACTAATTACCATCTGAACTTTTCTAAACTTTCTATTGATCTACTACTATCCATATCGAATCAATAATTACATACCGAATCAATACATATTAAAGTCCTCACAACCTCGTATTACCATTTAAAGTCAATTTAAGAATAATTGATAAAGTCAACATACAAGCTTTACACACTTTTCTAACTGATAACAACTCAAATCACCTCTAATCCCTAAACTAAACTTAGATAACATTTTATATATACCATAAATAAGTCGATATCTAAAAGTCGACACAAAGTCAAAAGCTATATAGAATGCATCGACTCAAGCTTTTAAATGATGATTTAGAAAATTAAAACTCATATTTGATAACCTTAAGATGGGGAACAAGATTATGAGAGTTAGATTCCACAGATTTGCCAAGAAAGAAAAAAAATTCAAGAGAGGATGTAGGAGGGGGAGAGGAGTTCAACCACATAGTAAGGGAGAAGTAAATTTTGTTTGTTTTGTGTGAATAAGGTTGATGATAAAGATAATTAAGTGTTGGGAGGTAGGTGGAGAATGGGACCCTCAGTGGGTTGGTCACGTTTGGTTAAGTAAATTTGAACTACGCTTTCTCGGTTTGACCTAATTGAACACGAAGTCACATTAAATTTCTATTCTCAAATATATTATCGCTCGACCCGTATTATCATTTAATCCATTAAAATTTTTAACTTAACCGCCAAAGCACTCAGCAGGACAACTAAAATCTTAAGAAAATGCCTATCTTGAGCGGGTTATTTGAGCACGAATCTGAAGATTGCTACTTGATAGTAAAAGAGTTTATTTGTTGAAGATAACATAAGGATAATAAATAGTTGGCTAGTATATAAGATATACATCCATGAATCAAATTTGAGAAGAATACATGGGGCCAGTCATGTTTGAACAAATTCATTTACGGGTTGGTTAAATGTGATTCTTGGAACTTAGTGTTCACCTTAGTAATTGTATATTACTAGTGTGGGTTCTCGTGATAATTTAAGGGGTTATGGCGATTCTTGTAAAATCTTACTCGTGTCGTTATAATAATAATAATTGTGGTCAATTATTATTATTATACAACTACAATATCACGAGCCTAGAAGGTCACACCGCATTACAATGATATTGAATAATATTTCATGAATGAAATTAAGCGAGACTTGTATATTGAGAAATGTATTTCTCGATATTTATATATTATCAAATATATATGTTGATGAACATCGGTGGTTAAACTTGCAAGTTTAATAGATTAGCAAATTGAGATAGATGAATAACTTGATAAAAGGCTATTAGATAGTGACTTCCGTTATTATTTTAATTGATTTGTTAGGATTAATTAAAATAGAACCCTTCAGTAGCTAACTGTTGGCCCAATTAGAAGTTCATAGCGGTCTAATTAAGTTAACGAGTTAAGCGATTTCTTAACGAGTTGTAGGTGGAATTTTTGGGACTTGGTATTTAAAGGGGATTAGGTTTCATGGGCATACAAGAATAAAAAAAAACCCTCCATCCCTCGAAATAGCCGCCCTCCTCTACAGAGGGGTGAAATTTCGTGCTTCCGATTCACGACTAAATCAACCCAAGCTACAGCAAGTTCAGGCTACCAGTTCGATTCCCTCTTGGTGTATTGCAATCTGAAGAGGACATACCATCCGGTGTTGAACAAATATTGAGAGAGGATCTTGAAGGGGGCTTTCACGCGAGGCACTACAGTGAAATTTGAGTTCGATCATTTCCGTTGAAATGTAAGAATTCTTGTATTCCTTACATTTTGTCGTTTTACCATTTGGAGTAATTTACATTATTTTTAGGAATCGGGGTGTATGAATTGGTGTTTATCCGCGATTAAATTCATACTAGATTCTAGCAGGTGACCTCAGAACCTACTCAAGTTTTGTGTATTTTATCTAGTTTGATTGTGTGTTGACATAGTTGTTAATTCTTTAGTTATTTCACTGGTTATATATTCAATTGATGAATATATAATATGAAAAAAAAAATCAACCCATTTTAATAAATGTTTCACATGGCTGGAATCATCGCCTCATGTATTGATTTTGATGATTTGAAGTTTATTTAATTGTTTCATGAAATGAAAGGGGATTAAAAATTGATTAATTTCGTTTTAATTTGAGGTAGAATCATTTTTGATTTTACGGTGAGGTTGAAATTTCAGAAAATCCACAAAATTAAAAGCGTGTTTTTCTTGACCTTTTGAGGTTCATGCCGGTTGTTGTAATTTGTTCAATTTTTTAAGTACTCAAAAGAATTCGTTGAATTGCGGATTGTTTTGGGTTTAATCGAAAAACTAGAAGTGTTTTGATAAACTACCACTTGGGCGTGTTCAATAATGACTATTGTTGATGTTCAGAAAAATCGAGAATTTTTGAATTTTTTTAAAGAGCCCTGAAATTGTTTTTACAAAGTTGCAATTAATCACGGAAAAAGCTGGCGAAATAAATTACCAAAAATCGGATGCCGAACTGAGAGCGGCCTCCGGGCGCGTCCGGTGCGGAATTGGGCCGTTCAGCCACGGGTCATAGCCCATTGGCATTACTATGGCTTGGCGGCGTGTCATATGTGGAGTGGCAGTCGGCCGGTTTTAAGTCGTTGAATTTAAATCGTCCGTTTTATAAAACCCTAAATGTATTTTATGTAATTATTTTTTGGTTTTAAAATTTATTGGTAATTATTAATTTCGGTTTTAAATGTTAAATCATAAATTTTGTCATTAAGATGATTGAATATATATGCTTAGAATGACATTAAAATTTGATTTCTCTTTCACTTTCAAAATTATTTCATTAATTGATAATTTTTGAAAAATTTTCATGATAACTTTTTGAATTTTTAAATTTTGGAGTTAATTACTTGTAAGTAATTATTCCATAATTAAGAAGGTTAATATTATTGTAATAATTATCATTAATCATGTGTGAATATATTTTGAATTTAAGTACATTAATTGATAATTATTTTCATTTCATTTAATATATGTGACATTAAGTGCATTTTATTTGTTTAATGTTTTGCCCGTATATATTGTTATGGAATGGAATGGAGGTCTTATTGATATGACCCGTGTTTTTCCGATCTGCGTGCAGAGTATTGTTATGCTCATGACCATTTAGGTAAATATCATTTTATTTATTTAATTTTCTTGTTTACCATGGCTTGCTGTCTTTGCATCTAAGTTGGGATTAGTCAGCCATTTGAATTACAATTCAAGGCGGAGCTTGGTGGAAGTGCAGAAACTTCGAAGACAAGAAGTATAAACCAAGGAGACAAAATCTTTAGTTTTTCAAGTTTTGAAAATGTAATATGGCCCTAGGGTAAATATCATACGCCTCTTGAGTGTGCGTTACTTGTTTATTTTCATGTTGTACATATGGCGATTATGTGCTACGATTGCGTGGTAAAATAAAAAGCAAAGTAATAATAATCTCACCAATTTAAAATTTAGCTTAGCGTATCGAAACCCGATTTAAAGTTGTGAAATGGGTTACATTATACGGGCCAGCGTGTGATGGCGGGTGTTATTCACCGATTTTTGCATAGATATGATAATGGATCATGTTAGTGATTTCCACTAACGTTGTGGGCTTCGAGATGATAATTCCAGAAGTAATTTTGGTTTTAATTGGTATGCTTAACGAGTTTGTCGGAGATACAAAAAGTCGGGTGGCATCTTGAATAGTATGCTAACGACATGAGAGTTATGTAGTTTTTACATAATTGGTTGATAACCCTACTATTATACTTTAGTTCAAAATGTTGCAGTGTTACGTTTTGGATCTAAAGTGTAAGGAGAATGTGATACTAATATATTTAAGTGAGATTTGAGTATTAGTATTTACTTTACAATTTATTTGTAAATGTTTATGGATTTCTTGATTATTTGTCTTTTGTTACTTATTCTTGTAGAATTTTAATGGTACCCCGCTCTTGCTACTCATAAAAACTAAGCCCCATTTCAGCATGAAAAGTGCAAGCTAAAATAACTCAAACTTCGACGAGTGGTCTCGAAATTTGATTATTCTCAGCAAGAAGAGGCGAATACGTATTGAACACTAAAGGTTCCTCCGAAACCTAATAGCCGATTACCTCCCGTCGGGAAAAGGGATCCCACAAAAGCACAAGTCGTGTTGTGGATGTCAATGTCTAGAAATGTCTTTGGCCAATATGGAGCCTTAGTTCCAAATTCAATATGGTGGCGGCATATGACATATGCAGAGCAGCCGAGGAATTATTAGAAGGAAGCTAAGCGAGAGATATGAGCACGGTACGTGCTCTTTGTAATGAATGACAATTTGAGGGAGCAGAGGCCGAGCCGCGAGCCTACATATCATTAAAATGATTGGCTTGATCGTCGGCCTTCAGCGCCTTGGGCACCGATGTCTCAGGCGTGGATCATCCTGAGAGTCTCTTCGAGACAAATTCTCTCAGGTTTGTCATGAACTTCAATATGCACAAGTTTGAGTTATCTACAAATGAAGCGCCAAAGATGATCATGAATCTTTGAGGCGAATCTGAGTAAGACTAAAACTTCTACTCCTTACATTTTGGTGGTCCAAAACAGAAGAAAATCAAGAAAGAAGAGTTTACACATGAAAGCCAAGGGTTGAGAATCCCAAAGTTCTTTAGACAGGGGAACACTAAAAAGGATTAATAAATATAAATTTGAGCTTCGGTCATTGGAAGTCGACTGCGGGAAGTTCACGGATGATAGGAAGAATGATGCCAAGCGACCGCTCCGGCTGAAAGGCCATGTATGTTATTGAAGTTTTAATACGACTTCTAATTCTACTTAGTGGGTCTTTGAGCCACCCGAGTTGCTTTAGTTCCTTGTCTGTATGCGGGGAACTCAAGTCAAGTAGAAGACTTCGAAGAGGGGAGATGGATCTACGTGTGGGGAATGGCGCGAGGTTGCGACCCTTGCGGTAGGATCCCGTCGGTTTAAATTTGCCAGGGCCTTGTTTTTGAACTTATCTCCGGTTCTTATGTACCTACAATTTCTTGAGGAATATTATTTCCGTTTCTGTTTTGAATAATGATGGGTTTTCATTTTCAATAGATCCCGATGAATTTAGGATCACCAGGAATGGGGGTAGTATTTGGTACCGCCTCACTTCAAAATGGTCTATTCGTTTTAGACATGATGATCGAGTCATATAACATAAACTTAAAAGCGAGGAATAAGCTAATAGCTTAACCAGATACAACTGATTGGGTCATATTAGCGAGCCGAATCCAGAAACTCCGCTCCGGTGGGATACTTGAAGGTTTGATTGAATCATCACGATAAAGTGTGAATCTTGCCTTTTGGGGCAAAAATGACTAAATCTGCTTAGGTGGATTCAATGAAAGGGTAAGTGATTTATTATAGGGGATCATACACTCCGATGTGGGCCGATGAACACATGCGAGAGGAGGTTATAACTACTTCATTACATTCTTGCGATGATTACGATGAATGCAGGTTTTATTGTATGCGATGAGACACAAACACGAGTCTTTACGAGAAATTCAAGAGTTCCACCAATGAAGTACAAAACCAATTGAACAAGACAATAAAATTCTCGATTAGATAGAGGTGGAGAATATTTGAATCACCGAGTTCAATACTCGTCTTAGAGAGTGTGGTATTGTTCCACTGACCTAAACTCCCGTGGAAGCCTTGTGGCAATAATGGCGTGTTTGAAGGAGAAATCGAACCACTTCTTGATATGGTTAGATTACATGATGTTTATCGATCTACAGTTATTCCCAGGATATGCACATACCGGTAGCGACACTTACCTTAAACAAATGTCCAACTAAGTCAGTAGAGAAAACTCCCCATGAACTGTGGTTTGGGATGATTCCCAAGTTGGGTTTTCTCAGGATTTGGGGTTGTGAAGCTTATGTTAAGAGATTAACAAAGGATACACTTGCGCCCAAATCCGATAAATGCTATTTCATAGGATATTCAAAGGAAACAATTGGTTACTACTTCTACTAAAGCATGAGAATAAAATGCATTGCTAAGGCAAGTGTTCCTTGAAAAGGAATATCACATTCAGAGGCCCAGAAGTAATGGTGTTCATCTTGATGAAGCTCAAGTTGATGAAGTCAATGTCGATGCATCTAATGCAGAAGCATCTGACGCACCACAAGAATTGGCACCTTCTTTCATAGAAGATCCAGTCCTTGATCCACAAGAAGTTATGGAAGAACCAACCCTTAGGAAGTCAGGGATCGTCTTGAAGCCCATTTGGTATGGTGAAGCACCATCATTAAGTAAGCGAGCTCAACTATTTTAAAGAAAGCTATGAATAGCAAGGATCTTCGGCAGATGTAATGGCCATGCAATAAAGATGAATTCTATATACCCGAGAACGAGGTTTGGTCACTTGTTGGATTTACCAAATAAGGTTCGCCACATTGAATGTAAATGGTATTTAAGAAGAAACAAGATAAAGGCGGAAACGTCGATGTTTTCAAAGCTAGGCTTTTGTAGCGAAAGGTTTTAAACAGTTCACGGGCGTGAATATAGTAGCTTTCTACTACTTGATAGCTATCTTAATCCATCTGAATAATCTGCTTAATTCTTTGCATTCATGACTATGAAATATGGCAAATGGATGTAAAAACTGCCTTCTTCACTGAATGTAAATTTAGGGAGGATGTGTGTATGGGTGCAGCCTCCAGGGCTTACATGTCTAAAAAGGACCTAAGAAGGTATGCAAGTTGCAAAGGTCCATTTATGGTCTTAAGCAGGCATCCCGTAGTTGGAATCTACGTTTTGATGAATCAATTAAAGATTTTGGTTTTAAGTCGAATGAAGAAAGAATGCTTTGTGTGTATACAAGAGGTAAGTGGGAGTTACGTATCATTAGAATCACGTATGGAGTGACATAAACATCATTGAAAAGCAAACATAGAGTTCTTGAACTCGGTCAAGGATTGGGCGTGTAATATTCTCAATGAAAGAAGGACTTAGGCGAGCCAGCGATATATCTTTGGAATAAAGATCGTGAGATCGGGGCCGGAGAGGCTAATTGGACTTGTCGGAGGATACCTATGTGAATAAGATGCGCAAGGTTGACATGGTAATTCCAAAGGGTAATCTCCCGTGAGACATGGAGTTCAACTCGGCCGAGCCGGTGTCCCCTTTACTAGTCTTTGAGATGAACAAAATGAAGAAGGATAATAGCCACCCCTTACGTTTAGGCTATGGGATCCGTCGTGTATGCCATGTTATGTATTTGGGCTTGATGCTTATGTATCTTGTTTGAAATACAACTAGTAGATACCGAAACTAATCCGAGGTGAGCAAGCTGGATTGCGGTGAAGTGCATCTTGAAGTATGCGAGAAGAACTAAAATACTTTTCTTATTATATGGTGGAGGCCAATCTGGGTGGTTAGTAGTCCTTGGGTACACCGATGCAGGTTTTCAAGCCCTGACACAGGCATTGCTCGTTCCCGATGCAGGTATGTGTTTTTTGTCTCAACCCGGTGAGGCCGGTATGTTGGAGGTTCAGCAGAGGGAAATACTGATGCCGATTCTCAATCGAGAACATGTGATAAATCAAAGGCTTGGCCAAGCATCTTGAATTAGAAATTGGTAGTAGAACTGGGTGTAGCATTGAGGACAGTTGAGTTGCTTTGTAACCAATCTTTGGAGGCCGGTAGCTCAGCTTCAAAGAACCCAGGCATCTCTGGAAATCAAGCAACGTGCCGGAGAAATATCACTAATTAGAGATACATGCTTTATAGAGGTGATATCGAAGTATGTAAAATGTGACGAGGCCAATGCAGGCCGCTACTAAACCACTAAATCAGACAGCGTAGGTAGGCGTCACGGCCGAACATAGGTCTTAGACAAATGCTCAGCGGTGGTGTTTAGGTTAAGTGGGAATCATTATGTATCCATTGTGTTATGTGAACAAATATCTGAATATTGTTGCTTCTTATATTCGAGAGTATATTTGTTTTCTTTATGTCATATGTTTTATATTTACATACTAATACACATGTATTGTATCCTCGATGAGTGAAAAGTTAAAATCCCTAAGGTTAGTCTATGTTTCTAAGAGAGGCAACATGAATTGTTGATTATACCTCTTGACCTAGAAACATAGGATAATAAAAAGAGCCTTGGTCGAGATCTTTGATAGTTAGAGGCGACAAGCATTATGACTAACAGATGTTTTGATTAGTGATCAAGATTGATCACGTTAGCACCGAGGACTAGATCGATACCGTGGGTGCGGTCACATGAGTGACTAGGGAGGCGCATGACGGCAATTCATAGAGATATGTATATCATCTCCTATGATATTTGTTTAAATTTTATGTTCGGCAATTCTTAGACCCTCGATATATAACTATGCGTGGTATAAGCTGCAGCCACTTTTGACTATGACTAACGTGCACTTTTAAGCGGGGATCGCCAACGGCATATGTTGGGTCACCACCGGTGAGTATAGCGATAGATATGATAATTGGGAGGGATTTATCCGTCCTTGATATGCAAGGGAAGATCTCGAGGCCTCTGGCTGATTGGTAGTTGGTTTGTGGGACATGTAAATGTTTATTCAGGTTCATGCTTTCGAGGTAAAAAGTTGTGGGTGTTTCATGACACACTTCTTATGGTTGAATCTACGACTAGAGATACAGCGCGATAAAGAATTGTAAAGTAATCGTCAAAGGCAAATTAGAGTGTTGGAAATCAATGAGGTGATTCCACTGTGTGCCCGTTGCGACGATTGTCTATCAATTCATTGCAGGGTTGGTTAAATGTGATTACTAGAACTTAGTGTTCACCTTGAAGCAATGGTATATTACTAGTGTGGGTTCTCAATGATAATTTAAGGGGTTATGGCGATTGCTAGATCTTTACTCGTGTCGTTATAATAATAATAATTGGTCGATTATTATTACATTATACAACTTTCTTATTATACGAGCACAGAAGGTCAGCGCCGCATCTGATGATATTAGAATAATATTTCATGAATGAAATTAAAAGCGAGAGACTTATTATCATCTTGAAATGTATTTCTCAATACTATTTTCTCTTAATCCAAATATATATGTTGATGAACATCGGTGGTTAAACTTGCAAGTTTAATCAATTCATAGGTGAATCGTGAATAACTTGATAAGGCTGACCGATAGTGACTCGTTAGTATTTTAATTGACATTAAGTTAATTAAAATAGAACAACTCACTAGTAACTCATTATTTAATTGAAGTTCTTATGATCTAATTAAATTCAAGTCACTTTGATTTTCCTTAACGAGTTGCTTAACGAGTGGAATTTTGTTTGGTATTTTAAGAGGGATTGAGTTTTTCATGACATAAGAATAAATAAAAAACCTCCACCCCTCAAAAGAGACCAACCGCCCCTCCTCTCTCTAGAGAATTGGAAGATTTCATCTTCCAATTCATATTCATCACTAAACTCCCAACAAAATTCAAGGCCTACCAGTTCGATTCCCTTTCTTGGTGTGTGCAATCACAGAGGACATGCAAGTCGGTGTTGAACAAAATGTTGGAGAGGATGCGAAGAGGGGCTTTCACGCGAGACACTCGTGGGGAATTGGGTTCAATCCTTCCGTTGAAATGTAAAAAGAATTGTATTCATACATTTGTTATTTTTATGTTTAGATTAATTTACATTATTTTTGAGAATCGGGATGTATGAATTGGTGTTTATCACGATTAAATTCGCTACTAGATTCTAACATACGATCAAGTTAGCCATTAACACCACTACATTGAAAAATATTTGGTATATGGATGTAAAGACTATTCTTTCAAAGGATGGTTAAAGGATGATGACACGATCATCTTGTTTACATGTCCTAAATGGACCCTAAATGCATGATTCAGTGGGAGGAAGCTCAGTTTTAATTTCTTCCGTAAACTTGTTTGAATATAATAGCTTCTTAATTCCAAAAGCATGTCTACTCTCATTTGTTATTGAATAATGATATTATTTATTATAATAACAAAATTGGTTCGTAGAACGTAAAAAGCATTTTACTGGAGAGGAGTGCTGGGTTAGGGATCAAAAAGCAAAATCCCTTGTCGAGCCTAGAAATGCGAGATTGGCTTGTCCACTAACTCGAGGTGCCCACTAGTGGAATCGGACACCAAATTGGTTAGTATGTGTTTGATTTAATAGATCCGTTTCTTGAATTAGAAAGAATGATTATCGACTGTCAAATAACATGGGTATGTATGTGAAATAATCATTAAAATACATGGCTGAACGACCGCCCGTGAGAAACTTAGGAATTTATATATGTGAAAAATCCTAAAGGAATTGTTTCTCACTAGAACTTATGTTAAATGGCGATTCTTGAGACACAGCCTATTTAGTTTCACTTTACATGAGTAATGTAATTTGACCTATCCCCAACGTCGTTTATAACGGGGAGGATTATAAAAGACTTGAGGATTACGTATGCCTCTACCGAGTGTGGTTGTGAAATCTTGTACACAGATGGGATTGTCTGACACGGATCCTACGGATTCGTTGGCCTTTTGGAGAATTAATGGTGATTATGATGTGCATCTACAATGCGATGCTTTGGAGTCCACGTTAATTAAATACGCCCGAAAAGAAACGAGCCGAAGTTTGGTAACACAAATCTTACCGTAGCTTGACGGTAGAAATCGGGGAGTGCAAGGATGGATTTAAGATGTCCGGTTGGTGTGTCGGTTAGAAGTAATCGATCGAGGAGCAGTGGGAGTGTTGGAAATATGAATGTGGATCTCATAAATATGCGCGTTAGATAATTTGATTATACAACCGATTTACATACATTTAATTATATTCAAATAATATAAGTTCGAGATATATGTTAGTTTGTTCGACAATTAACATGATAGGATTAATAGCATTGACATTAGGGGTTATGATGGCTTACTAAGTCGCTCGTAATCTATATATTAATACAATGGTCGGTTAACATAAACTAATATATTACTTCTTGTCCAATCGAGCATAAGAGGTCACAACGACAATAAGATCGAACTATAATGCAAATTATAACTTCACCGGATTCAAAGGTGTAACTATAGAAAACATTGGGACAAATTTCCAGTGATGGAAATTTTAAAATAGTCGACCAAGTGGTTTTAAGGGATAAGGGTTCCGGAATCTTCTTTTTGTAGAATCATTATTTGAATATTCTACTAAAGCTTTTTTATGTGCCTTCATTTTAGGGATAAGTGAAAAAAGATGCAGTCTTCCACTTGTATTCCTGATAGAGCTATGATCACTTAAGGAGGTGGAAGAGTTTTCTTAAACTCTCCGTGAAAACTAAAAAGTGGGTGACAGTGCCTATAAATAGCTCACTTTTTGGAGAAGAAAATTGTTGATTCATTATTCATCTTATAGAGAAAAGATGAAGGCAAAACTTCTCCTTCCACCCCTCTTTTTTTAATTAGGTTATATAGGAAAGAAAACATCGGCTTTTCATCATTCCTTTGTTCACTTTAATAGTTCAGTAAAGAAGCGAAGGAAGGGGTTTGATCAATCGTGGTGTATTTATTATTAGAGACAGCACTCGTTGATTGTTCGGGCAACTCTCGATATTGACTAAAACACCTTGAGTGTAAGGTACATACGTATCTACGATTAAATTCTTATTTTTATAATCTGGTAAGAGTTCTAATAATCGGTTAAATTACTATTTTTATAATCTAAATAGGGATTCACAATAATGTTAGACAATTATTATTTTAATCCGTAAAACCCAACAATGAACATAACCTCTCATAAATGTCTTTCCTGGAAATTAATGTCTATGTTCATTCTACCTTATCATACACCAGGTAGGCAGAAATGACTTTGAATTCGAATGTGATTAAACACCACGATTAAAGAAAAAAATTCATCACAAGAATCACATTGATTGAAACTTTTTATTTACAAACCAAGACTTGTAAATATGGATAATATCCATTTTGTGATAAATCAACAATCCTTGAGGTAAGATATATCAATATCCAAAACTCGTATTTGGAATAGCGAATCTTCTTTGGATTTTTTATGACTATAAGTCATGTACCAACATCTTGCAACTTATGGTACATTGTGAATTTAGCGCAAGAACATCTATCGAGGTTAAAACAGTTCATCTAGATTGCTGGTAGTAGTTAGAGTCTCAGTTGGTAATCCTGATTTCCAGTTGAATCTCTTCTTTTTTAAATTAAGGCCTACCTACTAAGGTTCTGGGTATTAGTTGTATGCTTAGAATCAACTAAATTACTATCTCTTCAACATATCTTCATGAATCTTTATTTTTTCTTCATTTATTTTGTTAAGTATCTTCTTTTTCCAGAGCGATACTAGAACATTGTAGTGAAATTTCATTCTCATGCTTGAGACTCTGAAAACACATATCCTTCGTCCCACTAGGAATATAACGTAAAGTCACTTTTGTCAGATTCGAGTTCAACCTTGTCCTTGATCAATTTCTTGACAAGATGCTATCTCAGAATCTCGACTTGACTCATGTTTCATCTAATGTGAAGTCATTGAAGTTGATTGGTTGGATATACTTAAGTTGTGTGAGCTAAAGCTATACTTAGTATGTATCTACAGATGTTTGGATGATAGATGGATATAAGTTCATCATTTATCAAATTGAAAAAAGTGAACTCTCTGGAGTCAGCAGTGAGTGTTAAATCGACGGTCAATGACAACTTGCTCATGGCCGTGAAAATAAAAGCACAATAAAAAGAAATAAACTTCTTGTAAAAGCAAATAACACCAAGGTTGATAGCAGTTCGGTGCCAATCCTTTTTGAGTCACAGTTGCAGGGAGAGCTTCGCATTGTGTTTGAAGTAATTACAAGTAGGGTCATACCCTGAAATGCTCCACGTTTTCGCGATGCCTAACCTTCAATCAGTTTCTAAGGCTGAGCCTCACATACATCTTCTCACTGGTAGCCGCTATCGATTAGCTGGGCATTACAAACTCAATAAAAGCTCTCAAGGATTGTCACCAACAATTTGTATAACAACCGTACATTAATTAGAAGATTGAGATTTCTTCTAACCACGAAGTGACTACGCTAAACAGACAAATTCTCTTTCCAGTCTGAGAATTCTCTAAATAACTAATAAAAAACATATTTAGGTGTTATATTCTTCCATTCAAGCGTCTTTTATATAGTGTAGATTAACAGGATTTTCACTCTTGATTATGGTAAGGCTTGATGAGATCCGCCTCACTTCCATAAGTACATGAGTCATATCGCTGACTCCGTTACTTCTGTAATGGACAATCTTGATATTCAAGGAATATCTTTTCCGGATATCTTTAAATATTACCAAATCTTTTACTCATACATATCTCCCTTAGTAGATCCATTACAGCAGACATCAGAAACCACTTCATTGTTTGTAACACAGTAGTAGATAATCTAAGGTAGCGTGTTGTATGCCAACGAGTTATGACAACATGATCTTCACAAAAACTTGATCCAATAATCTCTGAATCAACGACTCCCGCTTTGGGTATGTTTTTCATGAAAAAATCCCCAATGCCTTCAAACCGCTTCCGAGGCGAAGACCGCAAGTGTTAAAAACAACACAACCCGCAAAACATTAGTTCACAAAGATGTTAGACCCGGCTAGCCGAAGCGGTGGTGCGCGCAGTTCATACAAAACAACAAATTATTCCGAGAACAAATAAGGGGACTGCTCTCTGATACTCCCCGTATTTGACATAAGCGAGCCCAAAGTCGGGAGATTACACATGAGGCCGAGTTATACCGTCTTGTCATCGTCGGCGAGAGCAAGTTGGAGAATTCGGCCAGCATTAGCGAGATATTTGCTTCACTACTAACGTCCACGGGATCATTGATAGTGGAATGCGATAGTGGTACGAAAGCTTGGATTTTGTGGCTTGTAGTCTGTACCACATTCTTTTTCTTTGAATATACGCTTCCGGCATCTTACGCTCTTACTCATCAAGCGCGATCAACGGAATTTGCCGATGCCACACCGAGGCGTAGCGGTGATTCCCGGTGCCGCCGCCCGCATCCGCCTGCGTTTTCGGACATGACTTGGTAGTGATGGTGAGTGGCTTTGCATCTTTTCGGGGACCATCTTGACTCTTGGGATCTCGAGGGATGTTGCGAGTGAAATTTGCGTATGTCGGGCTAGGAAAGCGATATGCTTCAATTTTGCTACATCGAAAATGATCCTTGTTGTCAAAAATAATTCTCCCAAAGTTCGGCTCACGACCGGGTTCACGTCACATAAAAACCTTTCTCCCCAACTGCTTCACTTACATTTGTATTATTAGAGGTTGGGATCAGATTTGCAATTGCGACCTTATGCGTATTAGCATCTTAGAGAATAGGCGAGGCTTGGAGATTTAATCTTTGATGGAGCCCATCCAATCAAGACACCACCAGTCAAGGTCTTGATGATATCATTAAGCTTCAAAGATTGGGCCAATCATCCCACCATTTTTGTACTTCTTAATTAGCAATGTCGAAGGCTGAATTGAAGTTTAACATGCTACCCCTGCTTGACTTTGTGGAACATAGAACTGGTTGGGTCAACAATATCTTGGAGAGATTACATATAAATTTCTCCTTGATGCTTGGCCAATGGTGACCCCGATCTTTTTGAGAAATAGCTAACGTTCGGATATAATGATATTCATGTATGTTTTATTTTCATGGTAGCCTCAGGACATCTCTGAGTATAGAATGTTCTAGCATCACGAATTTCATCTTTGCCTCGTTACCAAGTAGAGATTAAACTTAACTCTCCACCGATGGACATCTCGTCGATTCCACTTGGCTATTCTTATTGTTGATCATATTCCTATCATCGTGCGGCTTCATTTCCCTTTGATTTTTCTCTTAGGAAGATAGATAATCATCTTGTTGATTCCTCGGCGTCATCCTTTCTAAAAGTTATCTTTGGCTTTGTTGTGTCTTGAGGTTCCAAAAATGGTAACTCCGCCTTCCCTTTTCTTGAGGCGCTCCTTTAGGTTCCATGTTTTCTCACCTTTCCCTTTCTCTCCATCCTTTTTCTTCTTAATATGGGCTCTGAGATTGATCACATCTTTCTCTAAGCTTGGCCAGTTTGGCTTGTGGCACTTCGCTTCTAGTTCTCGCTTGACTAGGTTTCGAACCTGACTACAACCTCGTCATCCTGTCCTTTTTAGATGAATCAATCTTATGATCCTTAACGAGTTGGATTAACGAGTTCTAGGAATATGTTGAGCAGGCGGTTTTGTTTTTCTCGAAACTCTTTAATTTTACCCCCGATTTTCCTTTCCCATGTGAGTCAAAATTTCGGCCACCATGGGGTCTGAGACTATGAGACTTAGAGCCGAGGCGATTAGAAGTGTATTTACGACGCCGTTGCTCGAGCCTAACATTCACTTCCTCTACACCTTGAGGAACGATATCTACTACGCTTCACTTTTCACTAATTGGACTATCTAGGGTTCGGCGTTGGCTTTCTTTTCGTATTAAGTAGAGTCAAAATTAGAATGCTTACAGTGTTTACTTGTTGGAGGACATCAAAGTACTACTTCCTTTATTAGTATTGGCCAATTGTTGAGTTTGATCATTATTTCCGGTCCTTGATGTAGACTCTTTCCGTCAATCATCGTCCGCTTCGTAGCGAGACGAGGAGTGTCGAAGCCTTTTGGTGGGAGCCTCCGGTTGTGGAATTGAGGTGGAATGGTTTTGGAGTGGTAGTGGTTCTCCTCTTTCGTTTCTCCGTCCGGTCTGCCAGGATGGACTTGCTCCTTTCTTTGGTGTCGAAAGCATTACGCCTGTTTGTTTTGGCCGTCTTGATGCGATAATGGATTTTTGGCTTTGGTATGGTAGAATTTTTGGATCGATTCTAAGGGAAAACGTGAATGTGAAGTTTGAGAGTGTGTTTAGGGAATGAGGAATTGTCATTGGGTGGGATGAAGAAATATAGGTTGTAGAGGAGAAAACTGCTATACCATTCTTTGATAAAAGGCAATTAATATAAACGATCGTCAATGCCCGGAAAATTTCCAGTTGAAATTTCATCCATTAAATTAGTATGTGTAACACTTGGCTCTCACGAGAAGAGTGTTATAACGGTGTGGTAGTTGTATTTATCAACACCACCGGACCTAAAGTGGTCATAGTACTCTGGCCCGGTTTACATCGAGCACTTTGGTGAATATATCTATAATCACCGCTTTTTAGTACTAACGTACTCAAATTCGAATGACTTTATTTTCAACAGCTCTACGATAAAATGATGTCTTATATCGTGTGCTTAGATCGATGTATTGGACATGATTCTTTTGAGATGCTTATAGCACTCAATTGTCCGCAGTAAAGGCATAACACACGGATTATTTCCTTACTCTCGACCGTTTGCTTAAATCCCCACTTAATAGTTAAAGTACATCCGCTTCCGACCCTTGATATACTCGGCCGAACATAGATAGTGATCTGAAATTTTGCTTTCAGTGAACCATGACACCAAGTATTTCCAAGAAAAACGTCCCCCGAGGAAGGTGCTTTTACATCCTCGCATTCTGCTGATCGTCTGATATCCACCAAGAGAGTTGTTGAATTATAAAACATATAATAACCGTAGTTGAGAGTACCTATTTGATGATCGCTGCAGATTCAAAATGATTCTCATAGGTGTTACTTGAGGATCTTGCACGTACTTTCGGCCGAGGAGGCAGTAATGCAAATGCTAAATCAATTACGCTCAGAAATACATTTGATCATACTTCTATAGATGTTGATGTCAACTTTTTTCCGTCCTCGTCCTTGGTATTTTGACATGAGTAGCCATTGGTGTCCTTTTTACTTAGTTGTCTCGGCAAATTTACGCCACCGATATTCTTGGCGATTGTGAGATGAATATCTTACCCTCGTCTGACTAATCGGCGCCCAAGTGAGTTCTTGTCCGTACTCGTCCTGAAATTCGGCTTCCATCATTGAATAAGCTGTTTTTACCAAGCTGGTTTGACTCCCATGGAGCCTATATAGTAAACTTATATCACAGGCCGCCGTCCAACTGATTTTTTGTCCCTTTTAATAGGCGATTATGCTTGTCGACTCCACTTCGATGCGTATCCATGTTTTGGTAGATAGATGCATTGATCTTTTCGTACCGTACTCACGAGGGGCTTGTTTTAACCCATAGAGTGCTTAGTTGTACACATGAATCCACATTTGAAGGGGTCCTCAAATCCCTTGGGTTTCGACGCCTTTTCTTGCTTGCGCTATACCGTTTAAGCGGTCTTGACATCCATTTGATATAATTTGAACTTTAGGAGACAAGCTAATGAGAGTAGCAATCGATGACTTGACTACAGCAACTTGGTACAAATGTTTCTTCGAAATCGATTCCTTGTACTTGAGTGTACCTTGAGCAACTAATTAGAAACTTTATTTCTTATTACATTCGACTTCTCATTTTGATTTATTTTGAAGATCCATTGTGTGCCTATGACATTGTGATTTTTAGGCCTTGACACTTAATTTACCATTACTTCGTTTCTCTCAGCGTACCAATTCTTCTTGCATTGCATTGATCTAATTTTCATCTTGTAAGAAACATGGCGTCTTTTGGCTTGATATGGATAAAAGCGCATGTTTACGTAGCCCAGCCATTTTTACGTGAGCTCTACTGTCAACTGTCTAGTAGTGATGCTTTCCTCATAAATACCCACTTTATTATATGAATACGTGCTGGCTGTCGATGCTTGTTAAAGTTCGGGTTGGTAGCCATTTCTTTGTCATTATAAATCGAAACATTTGTTAAATCATTTACATTCAAGGGCCGGTTGGATTGACAACCCACCGGTTCTTCTTCTTCCTCTTACGGATATTGAGCTGATCGATGACTAACATTTACGCGAGATTCCATGAATGGTTTGTGTACATTTGTTATACACTCTCGATGCCTGTTCTTTAAGGGTATGTAATAAATATCCTGTCGACAAAGAATATAACGCTACCAAAAGATATGTAAGAAAATATTGCCTGGCTTGAATTGTCTCCCCTATTATTTCATATGTTGTATTGTTTTGTTTCCCCAGTCAAAGGTGATTTGATTGTGAATATATTATACGGTATTAACGGCTTCCGTCCAAAATTTCCGCGAGAAATCTTCTTTGCATGAGCGTAACCATAGCCATTTCTTGTATGGTCTGTTCTTTTCTTTCAAACAATCCCATTTTGCTACCCGGGGTGATGGGGAGGCGAGAACTCATGTCGATCCGCGTTATAGAATTCAATGAGCACGGAATTTTCAATTTCTTCCCTTGGTCATCCTAATTTTGATTATCGAGGCGTAGGTTTGATTTTGGTTATGCATTGGTTATGTGCTATACGAGATTATTTTCTTTGAGTTGTTTGGTTGAGTTTTGCTTGGAGGGACTAAATCTTTTTCTTTCGTTTTCTAGGCGTTGAGGATGCCACCGAGAGTAGACGCGCGTAGAGTGACCCGTGAAATGAGGTGCCGAGGTAGACCAGGAGTCTTTGGAAGTAGAGCCGAGAGGGTGGCGGAGCCAGGTGGGTAGAGTTAGCTAGGGAGGGTGAGAAACTGAGCTAGTGTGGTGAGAGTTGGGAGTACATCCGGATCCCCAGTTGATCCTATTGCTGAGGATGAGGTAGAGGTTGGAAGGATATAGTACGAGCGATAGCGATCTGAGGTTGAGTTTCAGAGTAAGCTCTTTGATCATTTTCTGAAGAGAGATCCCCGAAATTCTATGGAGTTGGTACTCTATCGAGGCGATTGAGTTCATCCGAGATATGGAGACTATATTTGAGCCGATGGGCATAGAGGGTGAGCTGAGGGTCAGGTTTACCACTTATAGACTCCATGAGGACGCACGTGACTGGTGGGGGTAATCTACGCCTATCCTTGACTACTAGAGAATTGGATCCGATGTCCTGGGAGCGTTTTGTGGAGTTTTTCAGGGAGAGCTTTTGTCTGAGTACTCATATGGCTGCTTTGGAGAGAGAGTTGATTATGTTGACTCAGGGTGGTAGATCTGTGGATGAGTATGAGAGTCGGTTTAGTGAGTTATGTCGCTGCTCATTTGTGCACCGAATCAGAGGCGAAGAGAATTTAGAGAGAGATTTCGTGATGGGTTGAGATGGAGATCACTTCGCCCGGTATCGTGTTGACTTTTGCTAGCTTTAGCGAGTTGAAGAATGATGTACTAAGGTTGAGATGGGTAAAGTGGGTCGGAAGCCGGCCCAGGCGAAGAGACGGCAGGGAGATGGTTAGTCTGGTGGACCTTACAGTTGGGGGTATTCGGAAGGAGAATTGAGTACAACCGACTCGTCCAGATGAGACTTCGATTCGGTACTGTGGTTAAATCAGTTTTTCGGCAACCATACGCGCGATTGCCTACTAGATAAATTGGATTCCGAGGAGGTATCACTTTGGAGTTCCGATTGATATGGTAATAGCGCTTCCATTGTGGTCGGTGGGCATAGAGACCGGTTGTCGAGGAGAGAGAGATGATACATTTCCATTGTCGGCTGACTTTGGACATCTTGCGAGGATTGTGCTCAATTTCCCGAGTGGGTGGTGCTAGTACATTTGCACGATTCGGTCGCGAGGTGGATATCGGGGGCGAGGTGGGCGCTTTGGAGGCCGTTGAGGCCGGGGGCCTTGCCGAGTTGGAGGCTCGAGGGGGCGTAGGAGTAGCAGTCAGTGGTCTTTGGCGGAGGCAGTTCGTACGTCAGCCAGCGGGGAGGGGATTCTTCTAGAGTTGTGAGCAGACACGCTTATTATGTGATTAAAGAGGCTAGGGTACTTTTTGATTACGGAGGCACTCGTCGTTTATTTCGAAGTTTATTTGCGTCTTTTTACGCGCTTTATGTCGGGAAGTATTCTTTGTTCCTACTTATCACGACACCCGGTAGGGAGGTCGATTGAGGTTGAACATGTCTATAGAGATTGTCCAAGTATGAATGTCGGTTGCTAGTTGTTGATCTACTTCCGTTTGAGCTATTAGATTTTTGATCTTATCTTGAGAATGGATTGGTTGGGAGACATCTCATTTAAAATTGATTGCCATCGAAAGGAGATCATCATTGCAGTCTGGTAGACCCGAGATTGTTTGTGGGAGTTAGGAAGATCCCTACCATAAAGGTTTTATTTGTGCCAAGGAGAGACATAAAGTTGATGAAGAAGGGGTTGTGTTGGGTTTTTGGGATATGTAGTCGACTTGGAGAGAGGAGAGAGTAGGATTGGAGGATGTTCGTGTTGTCAAGGTGAGGTATGTTGATCTTTTTCAGAGGATCTTGCCGGGTTTTACAGCCCCGAGGGAGGTGGAGTTACACTTCAATTGAGGTAGTTCTAGATACTGCGCCGTTCTATTGGAGTAAGTATAGAATGGCTCGAGCGGAGAGTTGAGAGAGTTGAAGACTTCGATTCAGAACTACTTGATAAGGGTTCATCGGACCAGTCTTTCATTGGGGCTTTCAGCTGTTTTGTGAAGAGAAGAAGGATGAATGCGATTGAGGTTGTATATAGACACCGAGGCCGGTGAATAGGTGACTATCAAGAATCATTATCCGTTATCGGGGATAGATGATACATTTGACTAGTTGAGGGGCGCCCGAGAGTATTTTCGAGATTGATTTTGAGATCCGGTTATCACCAGTTGAGGATCGAGGAGGTGACATTCGAGAAATTAACTTTTGATCCGATATGGGCACTACGAGTTTATGGTGATGCCATTTGGGTTGACTAATGCGCCAGCAGCATTCATGGATTTGATGAACCGAGTGTTCCGGGAGTTCTTGGATAAGTTCGTGATTGTGTTCATTGATGATATTTTTGATGCACTCGGTGACGGAGGAGCACAAAGACCTGCCGGATTGTGTTGGAGGCATTGAGGCAACCGCAGGGTTGTCTCAAAGTTCACCCAGTGTGAATTATTGTTGGCTAAGATGCGGGTTCTTGGGCACGTTGTATCGGTGAGGTATTTGTGGATCCCTAGAAGGTGGAGGTTGTGAATAGCGGGAAGCGACCAGAGTGCTTGAGCCAGAGCGAGGGGAGATTTCTTATGGTTTAGAATTTGCAGGAGGTAACCCAAGTTTATGAGGGACTTCTCATTGTCTAAATTGATTCACGACTCGATAACTAGTTTAACAGGAAGATTATTCCACTTTTATTATTTCGGATGAAAGTTATGAAATTGTTTCGAGAGAGTTGAAAACCAAAGAATGACTCTCTTTACCGGTTTTGGCGTACCACCATTAAATTAGGATTATGTGATATCTGTGATGCGTCATGTGAGAGATTCGGTTGTGTATTGATGTAGAGAATGGGAGAGTGATTGTTTGTGCTTCTCGGTAATTTGAAGAACCATGAGGAGGAATTACCCGACTAGCGATCTTCAGTTTGCGGCCGGTTGTCTTTCTTGTTGAAGTTGTGAAGAGCATTATTTGTATGAGGTTAGATGCCAGTTTTCATAGATCACCAAAGTTTGGAAGTACCTCCCGACCTGGAGGACTGCATTTGAGTGCAGAGAGATGGATGGAGTTTATCGACTCTTTGCGATGTGACTATTGAGTATCGCCGGGAAGGCGAATGTTAGCCAGCATATGCTTTGAGTAGGAAGGGAAATTTCAGAACCAAAGGAGTAGAGATAAAGCGACTTGGAGTTGATCTTGAGTTGGTAAGCGGTGGTGAGTTGTTGGCTCTTAAAAAGTTAGAGCACATGCCTCTTGTCCCAGTCTTGGAGAGCAAAAAAGATGAAGGTATAGAATATCATTCAAGAGGTAAAGAATGGAGGTAGATTAGATTTAGAGTGATTTGATGATAGTAGAGTTTGAGGATGAATGAAAGGTTGTGCATGTCGTGATGCGAGGGAGTTGAAGAGGAAATTCTTGATGAGGCTCATAATGCTCCCTTACCAGCATACATCAGGATAGTGCGAAGATGTATCAGGACTTATGAGGTTGGTTTATTGGTGGCCTAGAATGAAAAAGAGGTGCCGAGTTTGTGAGAGTGTTTGGTTTGTCGGTGGTAAGATTGAGAGCATAGACACCTGCGGGGTTTGTTGCGCCCACTTCCGATTCGAATGGGCGTGGGGAGGCTCATAATTTCTTATTCGAACTTCCCGATCGTCGAAGCGGAGCGATGGGATATGGGTGATCGTGGGCGGATTGTCGGGAAATGCAGTTCACTTACTACCGATTAAATCGTGATGGACTGAGAGGCTAAGCGAAGATTTATGTTGATCGGTGTGAGGTTTGCATGGGGTTCGATTATGGAATTATCTCGACGCGTCTGAGGTTTTGCCGAGATTTTGGAGAGGTTTCAAGAGGCCTTGGGAACCCGGAGTTGAGGTTAGTACATCTTTCCATCCAGACGGATGGGCAATCGAGGCGGACGATCCGAGGAATTTTGAGGATATGCTTGACGTGTGTGAGATCTCGAGGAGTTGGGATGATGAGGTTGCCTAAGATAGAGTTTCGCATTATAATAATAGTTTTCATGCTAGTATCGAGATGCCACCGTTTGAGTGTTATGTGGGTGAAAGTGTCGAACTGGTTCTTTGGAATGAAGTGGAGAGAAGAAGGTTTATGGTTCGAGTTAGTTGAAAAGTCGGTGGAGAGGATCCGGTTGATCTGGCCGACACACGAGAGCGGCAGGGCAGGCCGAGAAGAAATACTACGATGCCGTCGCCCGGGTGGCCTTGTCTTTTAGCGAAGTTGTTGATCGGTGTTTTTGAGGATATCCTCATGGGAAAGGGTAATGTGGTTTTGAAGGAAAGGGAAGTTAGTCCCGTTGCGTCGAACGTTTGAGATTTTAGCGGTAAGGATCAAGTAGCTTATCGTTTGGCGTTGCCTCGAGGGATTGGATAGAATTCATAATGACTTGCGTGTCTTCTTGGGAAGTGTTCCGGATGAATCTCCCATGTGGCGTTGAAGCATGGTTGACGTTGAATAAAGGATCTATTGGATAAGTTACTTGGTAGCTAATCCTCTTGATGAATGCAGTAGTAGAATCCCAAATGTGCGGTACGGTGGAACTTGAGGGAGGATCTTACCTTTGAGGAGAAACGGTGAAAGGGATTCTTGACCGGAAGGAAAAATATTAGAAAGCCAGATTAGATGCAATTGGTGCGAAAGTGTTGTGGAGGGAATCGCGCATAAGAGGAGTCGACATGGGGCCCGGCGTGGATAACATGAAGAGCAGTTAACGCCATTTTTTGTGTAGGAGGTTAGTTGTTATAGTTGTTTTGTTTTTATGTGTTGTATATGCAAATGTTGCATTAAGTGTTTCTATTCCGTGGTAGTTGAGTTGAGCAAATTTGAGGGCGAAATTTTTATTAAATTGGGTAAAATTAAATAACTTAGATTCGTTTTAAAAAAATGTTATATCTAATAGTTTGGTGGTAGGACCCAGGAGATAGTATAAATGCTTTCAGAGATAAAATCGATATCTGGAAATCCCAAACAGTGGTGAGGTAGTGTTACATTTTCTGAGAGTAATAATATCTTTAGAATCGTTTCCATAAGAATTTGATTACAAAAAGTGGAGAAATAAAACCGCATAGCAACCGGGACCTAAAATTTTTCTATTTAGATAACCTTCACCACAAAATATCTTCATGATCTTATCCACTTTTATGCTTACTCACTTGGCGAATTCACATGTCTTCCATCTCCAAGTTTTATTTTTTCTTTCTCCATTTTCCTTCTCTTCATTTGTTGCTTAAGATCTTAAAGTTGGTTTATCATCTTCTCCCCATCATCCTCTACATAACAAGGTAAGAAAGCTTGAATCATACAAGATAATTTCACATATGTTTTGGGGAGTTGACTTGCTGACTTTCGTTGACTTTGAGTTTGGGACTTTAAAATGGTATATAGGTATTATCTAAGCTTGAATTATGTGGTAAGAAGTGATAATAATCGATTTTTGGGATTGAAATGTGTTGATTGTGTTAGTGGACTTTTAGTTGACTTTTACCAAACCACCTTTAAGTTCTAAAACATATTTATAGGGGCTAGTATCACTTGTTTTTTCGAGTATAAGTTTTGATTTGTATGTGGTTGGAAGAGATTATGTTGATTTAAGTTGAGTAAAGTGAAGTAGTATCTTGGTTTTGAATTTAGATTGTTGATAATGGATAAAATAGCTTGGGAAAATGATTTTGGTTGATTAAAGCTTGGTTTTAAAAAGTGTTGGTATTTGGAAGAATGTTAGGTGACTATTTGGTTAAACACAAGTAGTAATCTATATACTTAAGTTGGCAATTTGTAACTAAAATGGTTGAAAAAAGTTAGTGAATTGAATTAAAATCGGAGTTAAATAGTAGTAAGTTGTAATTGTGTTTGTTCCGTGTGTTTTTGGTTAGGCATGGAGGCGTGGGGAAGAGGCTTTTTGGATTGATTAGGTGAGGCGTTTTATATTGCTGTGAGGTGAGTATTTAACTCGCGGTGTAAATTAACCTTTCAGTGCGGGCGTATGTGTATATGTATAATTTTGTGTTGAATTGTATGTTGTATATGAAATGTTGGGTTGTGTATGTGGTTCTGTGAGTTGTATAGGGTTTTGAGGTGAAGTTGAGTCGTATTAGGATAAGTTGGATTCCGGGCTGTTTGGTCATGTTGATGTTAGAGTGTGGTTGGTTGAGTTGATGATGTATGTTGAGTTGTATATGAGTTGATGATGTATGTTGAGTTGTATTATCCGGTAAATTACCTTATACTTCGGTATAAGGGTGTGTTGCAGCTTCGTACTTCGTTACGAGAGCGTTGTTGCTTAAATACTTCGTTACAAAATTGTCGACATGTCGGCCGAGCGTAAGTTTCCTCCCACTTCATGTGAGGTTGATTATATGTAATTAGTTGTAGAAATCCGGATTTATATTAGTTGATTGAGGTGTTTTAAGGGTGAGAGTTGAAAGGTTGAGGTGATTCAAGCTACTTTAGTTGTGGGCTCGAATGTTGAGTTGGTTGAATTGATTGAGTTGTAGTTGTGGATTGGAGTAGTACTAGTGTTGTTGGCAGAGTTGTGGAGTTGGATGGTCTAGTTGGTTAGTCGTGATGTCTTATGGTGTTGGTTGATAGAGTAGAGTCGTGGACTCATTTGGGTATTATTGTCATTGGTTTTCTTGAGATGTGTGCTTATTATTTTTATTGTCTTTTATCAGAATGTTTATGTTTAGTTGACGAGCCTATAAATTTATGCATGTTGATAATGAATTCAATAATGACTTTTTATATTATATTGCTTCGTTGTATAACGATGCAGCCTTTCATCATCTATGCCAAATTAACTATTTTAGTACACTAAGCGAGTGTGGAGCTAATTACCCTACTTGATATAAATATTCATTAAGCTTCGCGACTTACACCACTTTTCGCTATAAGGCGTATTTTATTTGTGCCGAGATTTGGCGGTGAGTGCTTTCTGACATTTCCGAGATGCATTCAGTGATCGTGACTTAGAACTAGGTGGCGACGGGTGGCGATGAATCACCATGAAATGCTAGCACGTAAGTTGTTTTTATTGTAGTTCGGATTTTCCCACTAGTTGTTGTCATTTCAATTTCGGTAGGTTAATAATATTTGATATTTTGTACTTTGGTCGATTGTTGTATATAGGTTGTGTTGTGTGGTTAGGAAACACCATGTTGGATCATTTTCTTAAAAACTGTTCTTTTCAGATGTATTTTGTTTTATTGGGTTATTTCAGGACAGGTGTCTTTTAAATTTTGAGTCATCCATCAGATTGTAGTACGGTGTCGAGATTTCGATGATTCTAACCTCAGGCTAGGACCTAGGGCGGGTCGTTACGGTTAAAGAATCACAAGATGAAACTAATTATGAACATGAGTTTGTAATGACCATGAATCGGTCATACGAGGTTAGAATCGTCATCAGCCCGAACACCCGAGCCACCATACATCACGGACCAAAAGAATGAAGAAAAATACAAGCGTGATTATGCCGAGATGGTGATCTAAAACAACAACAAATGTTACCTTACGCGAATTTCATCGGCCGAAAAATGAATGTCATGGGCAATCATTTTCTAAATACATATTTTGATACAACATAGGTACACACTGAAGACCGATGAGGATATCCTAGCCACCCAAATTTCGAATCATGATTTACTCGTCTCATCTCCCGTAGCTTCTTGCTTCCAATGCCGACTTTCCACTGACAACAAACAAACAACAACTTGGGGTCCCCCCAGTACAAGGATGAAATTTGAGCTCAATGAATACTTATATAACCAAGTCATATCCAACCATATATATAAACATGTAATATCTCATGATGTGATAATTAGTTTCCTTATATTTTATCATAATTGTTCATCACAAATGCGTCGGCCTCCGTATGGAAGAACTCATATTTAATATCTCCAATTGGTTTACTTCTGATCCACTTACAATTTGGTATTCATTTTATATTTAAAGCTCACGTTACTATAATATCAATAACTCGAGTATAATATACTATCACACAAAATCAAGAACTCGAGAATATATATATACTCCATGCTTGGCAATTAACTTCTCTTTCGACTGCTGTCGAGAATCTACTCCTGGCGATAGAAGTGAGAGAAAGCGTCACTACGTTGCTTTACTCCGACAAGCGAGGACAAAATAGTATTACCTAACCCATGACTATGACCCGATCAACTCAGCCTTAAATCCGGTTTCAACAACTAAAGAGGCGCCTATAATCAGCTTTCAACTTGCAAGAGAAAAACTTATGCCCGTCGACATAAGCTAAACAACACACTAAGTAGCGATTCTGAGACAAATGCCTACACTCGTACCAAAGTACAGAAACAGCGGATAATTACTGACTGTTCTCTCACAAAACACTATATGTATTGACTACTCGACTAGTAATCATAGTCAACAATCAACACAAAACTATATAGATAAACCACTTTATAAATTTCCAATTTTTGAAACCTGGCCTTCTTATACCTCCTTAGCTACTGTAAAAATCTCACAAATCACAACAATTCATTTTCAGTATTTTCAACTCATCCTATCAGATGATTTATTTCTTTGGATTCATTACATTCATAAACTCATATAATCTCATTTAACAATTATTTTATAACATTAACTCTTTACCCATAGATAGTTATATCATAATATCTCAAATCTATAATACTCAATATCTCATATAATGATATTAGAGCATAATTTCTTATTCACCGACCAATTAGTTGACCCATTATCTGGCATGTACCGTTAGATCATACTAATATAATCAAAATCACATCCTACTAATTCTCATCCCAATAAATAACTGTCTATATATCCACCCTTTATACTAAATAATCCTTTTAATAATTATCCACTTACGAAATGACCATAATAAATTCACATATTCATAATGTATGAAAGATTTTATAAACTTGTGATAGGGAATTTTCGCCTTTAATAAACCAAATATCAACAACTTTACAACTTCAATCACCTATTCAATCAACACTTTTACTTCTTGAAACTTGAAAATAACTCTAGGATTATGATTTAAGAAGAGAATAACACCAAATGGAAGAAAAATTTTGGAGAAAAGAGGAGGATGGTTGTTAGATGATGATGAGAAGAAAGAATGAAAGTACTAACTTTTATATGAGGTTACTTAACCTTGAAGTAATGTAAGCAAGCACGAGTTGGCGCTTAAGCATGTAGGAGGTGTCGAAGCCACCCGAGGGTGTCGTTTTTCTTTTCTTGGGTACAAGGAGGGAAAAATGAGTAGTTCTGCAGCTATACTAAGTATGCATTGAGAGTTATTTGATCCGCCTCATATAAAATTTCATCCCCTGAAATTTGCTCCTGACTCGATTTGTCTTGTGCAAAACTCACACTCATCACGCTCTTGTATCTAATATCGCATCTTGCTCGCCCCAACAAATTCTCACCTTATAGTAATCATCTTCGTAGTTCACCTAATATCTCATAAACACATTAACTTAGCCTCGTATTTATCACCTAAGAATATACTATCCGTCAATAACATCTCACATGCCTACATTTCATTTATTTATCGTATCATTTCTACATATTAAGGTAAGTCGACCAACCTACAATATATCTTTCATTCCGACCCTGAAGTATATTCTGACCACCCAAAGAATAGTTACGCGTACTGACCCACGCGTCATGCATTATATAAAACTCATCAATGTGCCGATCATTTAGTTAAAGCGCAAAATCCACCGATGTCAAACTTCCTCGTTTATGCATACTGGTATAACCAGCGTAGGTGCGTATCTATTATAACTTAGCGTAATAAAGCCCTTCAACCTCTGATAATAACTCACATAACGTACCTTCTCGTGGTGCTATTCCATATCTCACCTTTTCATTATAATCAGGAAACATTACTTGCGAACAACTTTGAGACACTTTCACAGATTCATTCTTCACTTCAATATATGTATCGTTATATTATATCGCCCAACATTGATACACCAACATCCTTCGCATCGTCCATTATCCACTCATCATTTCATACAATCGCAGTTTACGTGACGCTATAACTTCGATATCATATTTTCCCCCTTGCCGCGTGTCATTTTTTCATTCATATCGACACTATATCGTATTAGAAAGATCCCGATCATAAACTATCGTTACATCGATATCACGTGCCAATTATCAACTAGGTTCAATGTTAATATCCTTGTATGCCCTTAACCTCGCATATTTTAGGTCTACGCTCACGATTAATCAACATCAAATTTTTTCATCCCTAATCTAAAACTTGTGCATATATATATATATATATATCGGCAATACTCTGATATTCAACAAATCATTAAATGCAGCACTACTTGATGCCCTCTTATCCTCACTGGCTTTAACACTAGCTCGAGATAGTCATCGATATCCGCCATTAAATTCATATTCCTTTTCTCCCATGCAAATACCGACATATTAGAATTCAACATGTCCTTTAGCCTTAACGCAGAATGGTGCCATCCCGACCTTGGCTTGGAAGTTATTATTACTATGAGCAACTTCCTTCTTAGTTAAATTATCACCGCTGATGACTCAAGTCTTACACATGTCGTCTTATATCCTTACCTGATAATCCCTTTGCTTCCGTTGAGGTCTATACTGGATCAACACGTAACAACACCTACTATTCTTCCTTGAATTCATGAATTTCAGCATTGTATTCTAATTGGCGTCACGTCGGCTTCATCATTAACAACTCTTTTAAAAACCACAACCGATGTTAACATTTTGGTTCATGTCACCATGACCATATTATACTTCATGAAATCTTATGATCTACTCAACATAAAATTTGTACCATGTTTCGCATCATAATTCAATCTTATAGGGAAATTTATAAAATCTACTCATAAAGTAATTCAGTATGTCTTTATCGGCGTCTATAAATCCAATCCATGAGGATCATAACTATATGAATTTAGATATCTAGGTTATGATTCAACTAAACACCACTATTTAATCTCCTTTTACTTACAGCTTCAATCGAGCAACCATAAATTTATTACCCGACAACCTCTTTTCCTTACCGTACTAATTATTCTCCAAATCTGGCTACGCTCAAAACTACCCGAGTCAGCGTTACCTGACCATTATAATCTCATTCTACATTAATTATCCTCTAACTATCGGTACAACCATACATATTCTACCATATCTGTTAATGCTCTATTACCACTGATTTTTCAACTCTTATCTGACCACAAAAATAACCAGATTACTCTTCGCCGATTAAAATGTTACATATTATTATTTCGGTTGGTGGTGGGACTTGGAGATAGTATAAATAATTTCGGAATAAAATCGATATACCGAGGCTAATATTATCTGAGTAGTAGTTTATGTCATGAGAAATTTTACATTTGGAATCAGTTTCATTGAGATTTAAATGCGGAGAAATTGGAAAATGAAACATGAAACCAAGCGGGGGCCTTACGCGTCTAAATATCTTCCACCGACCCCATATCTCCTGTAAATCCTGCGTCACCAACTTCGTCTACCAATCGCATTCCCCCTCTTTGGCGAAATTTCCATCTTCCCCCCTTGAAATTTTTCTTCCATTCTTCGATTCTTTGTGGCTCGAAGACATGAAAAGTTGATTTTCATCTTCCCTCATAAATAGATCTACTCGTTAAGGTAAGAAAGTTGGATATATCGTTGCCCTCGGTGGTAGTTACGTGTGTACCTTAGAATACTGAGGAATCTCATGGATGAGAACTTGACTCATTGGATGTGAACACTCCAAATAAGCTATGTTCTTGAGAGAGAGAGAACCGTCTTTGACAGAGTATTTATACAGTGAAACTGCCCATACAGACCATTTTATTCGGTAGGTTGATTCCATCTACGTGGGACACAGGGCCACTTTGTCAGGTATACTCATTGACGAGACTTCGGCCCGTTGGGTCATAGCCCTATAAAAGGTACTTCCTTTGTCTGAAATTGTACTTTCTTTCACTTTCACTTTTAGTTCAAACGTTTCATCTTAAATACCTCACTCACGCCTGCAGCTTCTCTAGATCTACAACCGCCATGCAATGCGATTCCTCCGGATCGTCACATTTATTTGGGTAACTAGGGGTTCCCTTTATGGTATCTAGATCATATGTAATTTAGTCATTTCCTATCCCATTATATTTATATATTTTCCTTGATATTAACGGAGGGTTTTTGGTATCTAGAAATAATTATCAGTAAATATGTTGAGATTTTGAGATATATTTCAAAATTTTGCTTGACTAAACGTTGCTAAGGGGGTATTTGGGGGGTAATTTTAGGTGGTACGGTAGGTTTTTAAGTTTGAAGGTTCTTGAGCTTGTTCATATTCAAATGAAGGTCCTTGGAGCCCTTTCCCATTCCTTTGAAAATCCCCTATTTTGCCAATGGATTCTTGAATTTCTTCAAATTTACGTTTAACTTGACATTATATGCTTGATGCAAATATGTTTAGCGAAGTACTCAGAATCTTAGGATGCCCTAACCCATACCTCTCCGTCAGCTTTGAATGGGCCAGCCCGACTACACAATCCATGAAGTGGCGGTAATTGATCCCGACACCCTTGTTTTCTTTAGATTATGGACATCCATTGGAGCGAAAATTAAATATGGGGATTTGACCTTTTCTCAAGATCATGATCCATTTGCTAACATAGTAATTCCTCGAGGAGGGTTGCAAGCGGTTCTAGGCAGGCAGCCTTGCATGATGGATGATCGAACCCGTCTCCATCCTTCCGCTATAGAATTCAAACCCTCCGATGTCTAAATCCGAGGATCGCCTTCCATTTGAAGGGTCTGAGCAGCGGAACCCCAATCGTCTCAGGTATGGTTCCTACCTTCATTAGAAACTCGCTACCGGTTCCATTTCGAGGGGAGGATCTTAGCGTTTTAGTGACATTTTTACATGCCATACGTATTGTAAAGATGCGGCTCCCGAGCTGAATGTGACCCAGTGTTTGAACCTAGGGTAGATCCATTATGTAGCGAGGGTCCCCATGCCCTTGAATGGACATCCATGTATATTGAATAACTTAATTATGGGGCGTCGTTCCCCTTTTCTCCTTTTTTAAAATGATAGTTCACTTACTCAGTGTTAATGGCCCCGGGACAAAATTAGACCTTCGAGGGGTGGTTAACCATTGCTATCTTTATAGTAGCCTGTGGAATGGAAAATATAGATTCTACGCACACACTATTTAACCTACGTTACGGCATTTCTTACTTCCTTTGGTTCCTTTTTAGGTTATAACGTATTGGTTACGATAAATGAGATAAAGTAAGTGAGAGTTACCAAAGCATAAATAAGTGGTGCTATATTCAGAGGATGGATGCTAAGTGCCCCGGAGGAGTTGATGGACCCCTTTGTCTAAAGCCAACTGCCCCAAATTTGCTAAATCTGCCCAAGTAAAGGCTCAAATAGCCTTCTTACAAGGAATCTTCCAAGGGCCATTGGACTATAAGGTGTTCTGGGAGGAAGGAATCCTTGTCCATGCAGGTATTATCTGCTCGAAGGAGTTTGACTCGTCTGTGGAACCGCCGATTACTTGGGGTATAACCTTTTTTACTTCTTTCTTTGCTCACTCTTTATTAACGGTTGACCCACTTTGATTTTCTTTTCTCAGAAGAGGTGTTGACAGCGGCTCTCGCTTCCGTGGAGCCTAGAAAAGTGCCGTTCTCCACTATGATAGGGAAGCGCGTTCCTAAGGGGCTAAAGATTGGTCACCAAAACACTGAGTCATGAAGTGCCCCAGCCCCAGTGGTTTCTTGACCGCTTTGGGCAAGACACGCTTTGGATTCACTGCTACTCCCATGAGCCAGGTCTTTGTGAAGAGGTCTAAAACCCTTGATCACAAACCTCCAAGGAAGGAGGTGTTGGATCTAACCCAGGAGACTCTTCCATCTATGCACCTCATAATGACACAATCGTGGTGAGGGTGCCTGCTGCTTGGATACCCTGCTTGTAGCGCCCGGTTAACCTGAGGGAAATGAGAAGTGATTTGGCTCCCTACTAAGGATTTACTCACCCATTATTTGGGCACCGCATATTCTCATGGCAGGTCTTGAAGTGATATTTTGGTGAGTCAAGACTAGGAAAGGCTTTGGATGCTTTTCGTGTAACCCGCCCCCTCTTGCTGGAGGGACTTGAGAAGACTTACGAGGAGTATAGCGAGCCTCTTGAGATTTAAGGCATGATCGCTAAACACACGATCGGGGTACCTCCCCGATTACACTCATACCAACTTCTATATCTTATTGGTTCCATAGTATTCTCTTATTTATCCCTTCTTACTTGTATTCAGGCTATGAATGCGAGTCACGTCATGGCTCGTAGATTGGATGCTTGGACGAGGACCCAGGATCGACCCGCGAGGTAAGAGAATTACCGGTTCAAGGTCGAGGAGTTGGAGAAAGAGAGAGGGGACTTGCTGCGGATCTAGGAGAATGCCTAGAATGAGAAGAAAGCCGCTACTGAACAAGCCTTGGTAGAAATTGTCAAGCTGGAAGGGGAAAGAAGTTTGACACATCCCTCAGAGAAACTCCTCGCTGGCGGCTATCCCTTTTCTCGAAACAAGCAGGCAATGAGGCGGAGCAGAAAGCTCGAGGTGGCTGAGAGTCCGCCCAGCTAAGCGATTGAGGAGTATCGCGCCTCCGAGGCTTTTCACGATGAACTAGGGGAGGAGACGACTTATTTATTATGCCGTTTTGTCAAGACCTTCGATTAGAGCTACTTAGCATATACGGTTAGGTTTTGAGAATACGATATATAGAAAGTAAAGTAACTATACAAAATTAGATTGTGTATAGACTTCTTTAAAGAAGTCAAGGGATAACAAATATAACACAGGATCCATCCGAGATCCATCGAGATCCAGTTAATGAGCTCAATGAGCTGAGTTATGCCACTTATACTGATAAGGCATCTAACTCGGATCCAAGATGAATACTTTAAAAAGAAAGAATCTTTCCCAGAGAGATACAATTTTGTCCAGCTTGATAAAGTTGTATCGTGTAAAGAAAAAGAAGCGATGAATAGGGATTTACATTGCATATTAGTTTCTTAAACTAAACGGATTCATTTATAGATCTCGAGTTAGGCTAAAGTATACTTGATAAATAGGTTAGCTGAGAACATCTTGTTAAAAGTAACAAGTAATAAGCACGGTATTGACTACATAACGAAATTGAGTATAGTTACAACTAAGAGAGTTGTGAATAAAGGCAGATGGATTATAAACGCTAATGAGTGATCTTGAAAGTTGCCTAAATTGGTGTCACGATAAAGATGGTTGATTCGAGTATGTATTCGAGGAGAATGATACTTCATTCAATAGTTAAATATACAAGTAGATATATACATAGACTTAAGAAGTCAAAGAACAATATTTAAGTAGATACTCAGCTAATCAACCACAGTGGTATAAGCGTATTAAGAATAAGTAATGTACTTTTTCGATGCTTAAGTGGTGCTAGATTTAGTGGGAGCTAGTCCTTCGTTTTAAATGTCATAAACGACCATTGTATGACAATGCTTTTGAATTTGAGCTTCCCGGATTGAGTTCACGTCATTGTGCACAATGATGGTAGGCTTTAATAAGCAGTAGAATAAAGACTGAATACCACAGGTTCGAGCTCAGCTCGTTGAACTTCGAACCTAAGGTTCAGCTCGGATCGGCTCGAAATGGCCGAACCTTAAATTTTGAGAGCTTCGGTCGGGAGTTTGTTGATTAGCGAGCAGATTTGAGCAGTTCGGCTCGTGCTAATTAAACCAAAAAGAACAATTTAATGAACAACACCTAATTGAATAAAAAAACTTGAATACCTAATTGAAAGCAACAACACCAGATTGAAACAATTGAACCAAAATATCAAATTGAAAGCTTAGTCCTCATTTACTTGAATTGAGCTCTTAGGATTTTTCGGTTAATTCTACGCTTCCGCGCTTAAATCTCAGCAGAAACCGATTTCCAAAATTATTGCTCCACTATCTCCGGGTCCGCCTGAGAGAGCCGAAATATACTACCAACCGACCAATTTGTTGAATTCTCCGCTCTTTCGGCAATTTTAATTTCGCGAAATACACCCAGCTAGAAACTTATATACTATCAATAATATTGGTAAGGAGCGAGTTATTACAAACTACCCTCCTTATAAAATTGGTCACCGAGAAATTTACTCAAAACTTCGATTACGTCTTATAAATACCGATTCACCTTTCGATAGGCTCTTTGTGCGAGATATCATGACATGCTTGTCACCCGATCATATTCTCCCAACATAGTCGTTGGCTTCGAGAGATCGGCATCTTACCTCGTAAATACATTATGACATACTGAATAACTGCGCAGTGGATATTGCCAAAATCTCTAAGCATATCATAATAAATACATACGTCCATAGCTTGACTACGATATCGTCTCTGCGTATCTCGTATTACACAACAACCATCAACTCGTATTTTATGGGTAATAAATACATTATCACACCTCGTTATTGACTATCGAAGTTCATTAATGTGCAAATAAATTCTCTTATCAAAACCCGCTAATCAAATTGTTTATTCTTGATTATCTTGGCATCCAGTATACGAGTAAATACACCCGAAGGTTTCAGTACAACTAACATATAATACATGCGATAACCCCGCGTTTAAGTATCTCCCGCGTTTATACCTCTTAAAACACCCGGCTTCATAGTATAGTTATATCACGCCTTATGAACTTGCACATATAATCTACCCGAGGCCAGCATATATGGCATCAAATCGCCATTAAATGTCCTTACCCACCGTACAACTTCATATCACGTTCATTTACCATTCTCGTACCATCGTGATTTCATCGTCGTATAGAATTAAACATCGTATGCTTTCCCTTGCGCTGTCATTTTATTTATACTCAACACCATAATAGTACTTACGTAACATCATAACCGTAAAGTTATCATTATCTCGATTTTCACCGTAGCATATATACTTACTAGGCTCATTCCCAACATCATATATTTAGTCTTACTATGATTTATCGGCATCCGATTTCCACTTGGAAATAATTCAACTGACATAAATATATATATATATATATATATATATATATATATATATATATATATATATATATATATATATATATATATATATATATATATATATATATAAATCCGTCTTTCTGACGTCGACGATAAATTCGCGGCGCGGCGCCTTGATAACCCCCAGCATAACAACTTATTCTGGCTCTGATAGCTACTCCAATATCCCGCACCGCATAATCTACGCTAGTGTCTCGGTTCCAATCAAATTGAAAATTTCAATCTACCATATTCATAAACTCACATTCAGCTACATTACATCGTACAGGCAAGTATCGTTAACACACATACACTGCAGAATAGTTAGACGTGCCGAGCGTTGACTTCCTACCTTCCCTTAGACCTCCTTATTCCGTATAGTACTTTATGAATCCACGTTCATGTTCAACAGCTATATTATAGTATTCACCCGATGTCATTCATACATTAATTTAACATATTAGAAACTTATTCTGGAGTTGTAGTCATATCGAGTTCCATTCTTTTTTCCCTCGAGTTCTTAAATCGGCTAGAATTTAAAATTCGTTTTTCACTTTCCTACCGTCTCATTCACGGCAATATTAGAAATTCCAAGCATCTACTCTTGATAGCTTCCGATGGTGCCATCCTAACATTGGCTTAAGGAAGTTGAAAGTATTACAGTGAGCAAAATTTATCTTTGCCCAGAATTATAAATACTGTTAGCTGGTCTTTGATTCAATAAGTCATATTATCACCAAATACGATAGTCACTACTTTCCGATACAGGCCTTTATCTTGAATCAACACATAGCATTCCACCCTATTTGTCTTGAATTCATGAATTCCCTTTGTTGTATTCTAATTGACATCGACCTCGCTTTATCGTTCACGCCCATGAAAGCGACTTTAACATGCTTGACTCGCGTCACTTTCATGACCGTTACAAAGGTCCCCAAAGTCTTATAATTGCTCCACATGAAGCCTTGGCACCACACTTCACGTAATGATTCGGCCAACTACGAGGAAAACTTGTAAGATCTACTCGTAACAATTCAATTATTATCCTTATTAAGCATTTCTCCAAATCCAAACAAATCCGGAAGGAATCCTTGAGTATAAATTTTTTTTTCGGTATCCTCTAGAGTTTTGGGTCAGCGACCTCTCTCTTTCCCTCTAAATGATACCAATTATTCTCGAGTCACGTCGCCTCAAAAACTACGAGTCGCGATATCGCCCGCTGATGAGCTAAAGTTTCATGCTTATGCTCTGAATTATTGAATTAAACACGTATATTCCCTACATGGCTTGTATCTCCACTTGTCATAGGGATTTGTCACAGCACTTCGTCTACAGCGATGATCCGTTAATTCAAATCCTTAGAACTAACATTAGCGCATCACCATCATTAGTTCATTTATATTATCCGCCAAACAAAAGATTTCCATTTATAACCCGATAAATTAACCGTCGTATTTCTCTTATGAAATTGAGATCCAAAGATTCGTTGATATTCCTAGATTACTAATTCCCACTTAATTTCCTTCTTTGTTAGTCCGACTCCTACGGGCGAGCCAGGTATTTCAAAATCTTATAATTTACGAGAACTCCGCTTATAACCTCCCACAACTCATCGCCAAGAAAAATTTATCCTCGGCCTTTGAATTGGAGCGCACGGTGTAAAAGCTATCTTGGAAGCGATTATATAATATCCAAACATTTTACTCCGCTATTACCTTGTATGCTCCGTAGTCTACATTTCACGAAGAAGAACGAAACCCCGTAGAATTTGATTCATTTAACCTTTAACCTTAACCATATTCCGTCTCTTAACCATAATTTATGAGATTACGCCTCTTATAACTCCTTCGACTCATCCAACAAAAATTCAAATTTTCCCCAATCGACATTCTTAGATTGCATATAATTACATACGATATACCAACTCTTGAGAAGAAATCATCCATTCTTTCTCATGTCTTTTCCTTGAATACTCGAACAACCAAATTGCACCATTAAGTGTCTGATGCTTAAACTGTATTTTAAATTTATATGCTTAATTTCATACTTTTCTCCATGATTAAATTACATTCTGACTCGGTATCTACGCGCTGACATAACATATACTCCCGCGTATTATACCTTCCTGGTTCTATTTAGGCCTTCCGCGTTTCATCATGATGCGATTATACGCGCTTAAATAAATGCATTAACAACCACCAAAATCTGGATTTCAACCTAATCCTCGATCATGTTACGTAATTCTAAAATTCCCGAATTTATCATGACTTTAAATAATATCACCATTCCGCTAAGATCCTTATTTTCATAAAATTATTCAACGCTATATATCGATCTCAAAGTTTTTATTAATAGAAGTACTACTTAAACATACGTTTTAACTTTTTCTCGAGAGTCCCAAAATTTTCTTTTCTTTTTTTCACTTTATTCTTCCCAAGCAACCACTTCCTGACTTAAGCAACTTAGAACTTCATAATGACAATCAACTAAAATATTCATTTTTATCCCAATCTGCTCAGTTACATTAAATCCAACTTTATATTCTCTAGTAGAGTACTCACACTTAATTTTACCAATACCAATTTTTTCCAATATTTCAGATGTACAATCATATTCCAATGCATCTAGATGATCGATAACCTCGCACAATCAGCCAATTGTAACAGTTTTACGGAAAAAAATTTCCCATTTCAGTTGATCCTCAATTCCCTTACTATCCATCGAAATAGAATTTTCAATATCAACCTAAATGCGACACTTACATGCGCTTCTCTTCTTGCCTCCTCGTATTCACTTAACCAGCGTGGGACAAGCAAAAAAAGATTCATTAACTTCGGCTTCATCTTCACGGGTGTCCCGTCACGTCACGTCGGCCCGAGATTAATCGCCTGCACTTTTAACACTTGGGTCCAACTATCATAATTATCACGGCACTCTTTACGATTATTAGCGCGCGATTTCGCTTCGCGTCTAAGGATCAACAATCTTATACGCGATCGCAGTTACTTAATACTCTTAGATTTACATAAATACCTCGACGCTCCATGACTCGACTCCGACATTACTTTATAGATATCTTTCCCGGCATCTTTTGGTATCTCCTTTCTCCCCGACAAAATTCCAGCCACCCGTCGTATCTTAATGTCGTTTCCAAACTTTTACGCGCGGAGTTCACGTCCTCACATAACTACTATTATCTAGAGTGAAAAATAAAATCTACGAAACGATGGGAACGTATCCAGGATAAACATGCGTGAGTGTGTATTAAATCAAATTTAATAACGACACCATTTGACATTAATAATAATAAAAAATACACTTTTGTCCGTCCGTGGTGAACTATGACATATACAATAAACAACGAACAACATACAAATCCGCTTAATGATCTGACTGAAGATACACAAGAAATCCAAAATACAACATATGGAAAGTATTGTGACCGGACCCTCATTGAAATCTGATACAGATTCAGCTTAATATGCAAATGCGACAACAACGGGGAAATGGCCCGATGAGAAATTCTATGCGCGCCTAAATACATGATCTTGTCTGCGGCCCTTCGATGGGGCACCACCGGCGACCTCGGCGACCTTGACCCGCCCAGAACCTAAATGCCCGCTTGTAGAATAGGAATTCGGCTATTAAGCTGAGTGAATACAAATACCCCAGACATGATCCCATCATATATTCATACTTATATATATAACGTATCTCAGCATACATTAACCGGGCTACCTGATAAATAAGCATTGACAAAATCTAGCATGGAGCTTCTCTGCATCACGATTATTGACATAGCACTTTAAGGCAAATCAACGATGCATATTCATTTAAGGAAAAGCAGTCTCTCGGCACACAAAGTCATCAATGAGGAATCCGCCTCCATAAATAATACACATATGAGAATCCACGCTTCAAAATAGCACACGTAGAGATCCGCTCAAATAATACACATATGAGGAATCCGCTCCACATGTCGGATGAGGCCTCACTTTCAATCCCTCCCGGAGCCGAGGCTACACCCCTGATGTGCATATCACGCTTGAGCCTCAGAATCCAGGTACCCTGTGATATCTTGGCCTTGGCGCTGAACATCCCGGTGGTGGTCACCGCTATTCATCGAATAACAAAGCAATCAAAAGAACATCTGTAGCGACCTTGTAATGTAGCGACCACCTGCGGCGCCTGACGACACACAATCTCATAACATGAATCATATTCACAACTATCGTAATACAAATCATAATCTGAATTATACCGTAATATACACCATGTCTCAATTATTTAAGTAATATGAATCATAAATGAAATTTCTGCGTAAATAACTTCGATCATAAATACAAATTATTTCCATAATCTGAATCATAATCACACAATACCATGCTCCGAATAGTTCCAAGACAACCCATGCAAAATATATAACATAATATATATGAAAGGTCCCATCGTGAGATTTGTACTACTTTCGAGCCCCAAGCAGCATTAATGAAGCTACAGGCGATCCGCCATGCTAGATCCGGAGCTCAATTCCTATTCAAAGAAATTATACCCCATAACCGTCTCGTAGAATAACCTCTCTTAACATCACATATAATCCCGAGGTGTCATTGCGTCTCGCGATTCAAATTTACAACTCTTAGCTTGATAAATCCCACATCCACGAGATTGGTATACACTTTTAATATTCAGCCTTAACTACATTCCTGTCCTTGACTTCGTAAAAATGTCGAATATTCGGTCATGTATTACCCCAGCAATAACACTTTAAGCACATTCTAATCAATCAACAATAAATTTGACTAAATTGAAATCCATTAAATACAGCCTCGATTCAAGCGCTAAATGCTATGCGGCGAACTTTCCCCCAGGCTTTGTCGAGCTGATCTGCACATCCGTATCGAACCAATAATTTTATACTGGCTTAACTATATTAAAGTCCTCAACCTCATATTGACACAATTTAAAGTTTATTTGCAGAAAAGTCAATAAAAAGTCAACCTACGACTTACAACACTTTCTAACCCCTGATAATCACTTTCAGAAATCACCCGCATTGTCACACCATCACGATACTTAGATAACATTTTACATCTGGTAATAAATTCAAGATCTCAGAAGTCACAACAAAAATCCGCAAAATTCAACTCTTGAAGCTACTTAGAAAATATCAAAAATAACTGATCTTTACTTTTACCTAAATTATGATGAGGGATGATGAGGGAGGAAGCAAATCCACCACTTTGATGCTGAGTTTTAAGAGGCAATCGATGAGAGAAATGGAAGAAAATTTTGAGGGAGAGTGAAATTCGGCCAAGAGGGGAAAGAAGAGGGGAATGGATGAGGATGAAGATAGTGGTGGTAGGTGGGATATTTAGAGGGGAAGAAATTTAGGTTTAAGATTCGGTTTCGAGTTAATTACACACCTTCAGCCATCTCCATGAAACCGATTTCCGTTGTGTTATTCGAGGCATATATTACTACTCATCTCGTACACTGCATCTCGATGCTCGATATTATTCCAAAAAATTATTTATACTATCTCGGGTCCGCCTGAGCCGAAATATACTACCCAGCCAGAGCCGATTTGTTGAATTCTCCGCTCTCGACTTGAGAATTTTAATTTAGCGAAATACACCACCGAGAAACTTATATACTATCAACATAATATTGGTAAGGAATGAGTTATTACATGGAAGTCGAGGGTGATTTGGTCGCCTTGCCGCTTCTTTGTGAGTTGGATATCACGATATCATACATTACAGGGAATAACTATGGGTGCAAGAGTTTGGTAACACGATTTCTTACAATAGTTTGAGCGGCAAATCTGCATTATAGAAGGAATCGATGATACTATATTAAAAAAATGGATTAAATGGGCAAATTAGAGTGTTCGAACTGTGAGATATTAGATAAAGCGAAAATGCTGGATTCGGCAATTTGATTTAACTTGTGACCGATTTAATCATTCAAAATTTATAAGTTCGATATATATTAATTGTTGGACAATTAATATTTAGGATGCGGTATACATTGGAAAAATTACTTAAGCGATTCATAAAATCATGAACAAATGCAGAGAAGCCAGATCAAGACCAAATGTATAAAAGCAATTATAATAAAATATATATATATACATTTATTAAATGCAACGTATGAATCACGAGTACTACAATCACAGCGTACGGATATTATGACCCAGAAATCGCCAATGGCCGCCAGTGAAATGCCTCAGTAAGTCCCGCTTAAGAAGCGGTTGAGTAAATGCGATTGAAAGCGGACTTACGCACAAGAATCTTACGAGCAATTGGACAAGAATTTGAGTCAAAACTTTTATTTCAAAACCCCCAAAGGGAGAGGATGAAATGAAAATGCTTAGGTTTTTCATTTAAATGCTACTATATAATCCCTACTTGGTTTGGTCCAGAATAGGCGACTAGTTTGATAAATAGCTAACTCATTAAGCCATTAACTAACTTATTAAACGTGTAAGTAACTTAACAAGTTACTAATGAGCTTCTCTCATTAAATCGTCAATTGAACTAGCAAGTTAATTGATTCGGTTTATCGATATAAAACTCTCGTTGGGTTTCTCGGTGATTTCAATCAACTCCAATTTAACAATCTCGATTTAATTCCATACATGGAATATAACTCCCTTCATTGTATGTGTGTGTCCTCTACGGGCTCGGATAATGATAGTCGTATAATAATATAATTGACCCATTATAATTATTACATATCGATTATGCGTAAGTCAACCGATAAGCATAACCGCGATATTATAGAGTTCCATTTAGTAATTTATAATAATTACTATTTATTGAACACTTAGTTTGAGTAATCTTATTTAACTAAAGCTAGTAAATGAATTATTTACAATATTATAAGAAATCAAAAATACTACACGATTTCAACCTCCCGGCTTACAGACGATTACTTTACAATTCCTTTATCACGCGATCTACAGTCTGCTAAAGCTCACCATAAGAATCGTCTCATGAAACACCACGACTTTCTTTACTAGAAATTTGAACTAAATCAGTCTTGTGGCGTCCCATAAACGATCAATCCCAAACTCATTTGAGAGGCACAGGAATGCTTTTCACTTTATATATGAGGGCCAGATAAATCCACCTGTCTCCAGCGCTTTACTCACATACTTCTTGTGTCACCTAACATATGCCGTTATAATCCCCGCTTAAGGCAGACGTTTGACATTGTCAAACACAACTCATATAACATAAATAGTTATATACGCAAGTCCAAGAATTGTTAAACTTAACAGTTCTAAGCAAATATCATAGGACACAGATATACATATCTTACATGATTTTGCGGTCGATCCGGCTCCTCGGTTATGCAAAGCGATAGCCCATAAGATTGATCAAGCTTGCGAAGCTCCTTCGATCCAAGAGAATTGATAATCGATCAACATGTTGGTCATCGAATGCTTGTCGCCTATCTTGGCGACATCGACCCGAGGTGAATGGCTTTACTTATATTTTTAGACTTGAAGAGGTTCTCTTTGTCAGCCCGACTTACAGGTTGCCTCTCTGAGGGTGTATGGTAGCTTTAGGGAGTTTCATTTTTCACTCGATGAGGAAACAATAGGTATAATAGCAAATTAGAGAGACATATAAACCCCACGCCAAACATAATTAATAAAACAAATTGATATATAAGAAGTCGTGATATTGATTATTGTTCACGTAAGCAAACAGTCTATTTAGGCTCCCCACTTGGTCTAACACATTTTGTGACATTTGTCTAGGACGATGTTCCCTTTACATATTGATATGCTTTGTCGAGGCATTGGTTTTACAGCAAAGGAAGTAGGCTATATTAGCCTTATTTTTCTTGGAACTACTCTAATACACTACTCGCATGCACATCGGTTTATTTGCATTGGTATTAACCGTATACCCGAGAATGCATCTTAACTTAACTTTTTAGATACTAAATGATGCCACCCATATAATCCGATGGATGCTTATGCAGGCGGATTAGCTTGAGTAATGCGGTAGCTCTTGGTGCAAATGACACATCGAGATTAGGTGATGGCTGCATGGCATACGTGATGGACCGCATAGCGAAGGCGTAAGACATGTCCTTGTCTTTCCATCTGGGCGTTCATGGGTAAGGACGTTATGACTTCTTTGGGTTGAACTCCATGTCTCATGGGGAGATGACATTGAATCATTCACTTTGACCCTATGCTACACTTTATTGACATAAGAGTTCAGTAGTCCCGTCAGTAGGTTGGCTCGATTTAGATTCCGAGAAAGTATTTGACTGCTTCAGAGTCCTTCGTTGAAATATTTAAAGCATCCAAACTTATTTGAGTTCAAAAAACTACAAATTGTTTTCCAATGATAAAAGCCCAAATTAGTATATAAGCCGACATACGGAGACTTTAGATGTTATATATAACTCCCATTTCTTCTTGTTTATACAAAATTCTTCACTTTGTTTCGATGAATCAAATCTTTTTTTGATTTCTTTATCAAGATGAAGGTTCCAACACGGGATCTTTGCTTGAGACCATGAATGGACCTGCACGTAGGCTTGCGAGCCTTGGAGTCTCTTGGGACATGTAAAGCTTAGGTGTGCCACATTACCCTTTTCCTTTGATTTTTTTTTAAGGCATTTGTCCTAGCTGTTTTTCACGTCAATTAAGAATAAATGGCGTGAAAATAGTTATATAAAATAGCTACTTATTTTCATTCATTCTTAGTGATTATTAGTGGCGTGAAAATAGCTAGGATGGCAAACTAAAAAAAGCGGAAGGAGGCTTTATATGAATTATTACTTGAATGAATAACTTTATTTATAAAAGAAATTATAAAAAAAATTATGACAAGTAGTTAAGAAATTAATTCTAAAAAAATTAACTTTATTTATAAGTATTTATTTGACGATTAAATGTTAAATTATGAAATAATAATTGATGTATGAGATATGTTAAGAATTGGAGGAGAGATAAAATAATGAAATATAGGGAATTGTGTATATAAAATATAAAGTAAAACTTTTGATAAAACATGTATTGTAGTGGATGAATAGTATAGATGGGGTGTTGTATATGATGTGGAGATGAATTGATACATTGAAATTTTTTAAAAACAGGGTAGATAAAACTTAGCATAGTGAGTGGTCTAAGCTTCGATAAAATCCGATCTGGCATAAAGATATTAAGATTATGGAGATGGCCGGGACACTTAAGTGTTGTAAGCTTGTGAGCCTCGGTCAGTCGGTGTGGCATTGAATTAAGGCAGTTATGAAGCCTTAAACACAATTATCCTATTCGATTTAGATTTTAATTTTGTAGCCTATAAAGACAAATCTGATTATTTGGTGTGCTCAAATATTAAAATCATAAAGAAAAAAGACTTGAGTGAGATTTGTGAGACTTGTAATTAACATTTTAACTACTTATAAGAAAGCATCCCCAAGCCAAAACGTCGTGGAATAGGATTTTGATTTACGTAATAAAATTTCATCAGGAATTAATCGGTAAATGCGTAATAGGCCCAGATTAGCTCGCGTTGAATTAGTATAGTATTGTCTATCCGAATAGAGAATTTTTATCTTGGACGGAATCTAATTGTTAGATTAATATTGGACGCTTAAATTAGCCTTACAACGGCTGTAAATTCCTAACAAGAAGTACCATGATGTAACACCTAGGTGTCGAAACATGCAATGCAATGAATGCATAACATGTACATGTATACCAAAACTAATTTTGTAAACATTCTCCCTTTAAACAAAAGAAAAATGAAATGCCAGTTACATTTCAAATCTTGTAAAATGAGGATGTCTCAAACCACCATTAGTGATAAGTCAATGTTGTCATGTCTGATCTGTTTCCTTGAAGTGATCTGCAATGAGAAAGACTCTGTTGGAAGATGAAGTGGAAAAGCATGTTGATCAAGTTCAGTAAACAAGAGAAACATCAAACACGAAACATGAAACACGAAGGCAACTTCTCAAATACATGATTCATTTCGACCATATGTTTCCTTTCATACTACTGAAAGTAATGCCCATCTTTAGCTCAATCTCCGTAGTTAGATATGTATGTTATATTAATTGCTCCTTGTAAATAATTCCATATTACCTTATTTTGATCTACAATTCTAGATACTGGAATTTATTGGGGTCTCTTAGTATGCGACGCTGCAATTTGATCAAGTTAAACACTCATACCTTGATGCTGAGGAAGATGGGCCTGATATTGAGCTAACAATGGAGGCAAAGGTAGTTGAGGGAGACCTGCAGCACTAACCGCATCCTAAAACAAACATAAGTAGCGCGGTAATGTATAAAAATAACCATTGAACATTAACAGGCTGACGGTGAGAGCATGACAGCAACAATACATGACGAATAGTAAAATAAGAAAATAAAAGAAGTTAATAGGAAAACAAGCCAAAAGGATCTTACATGAGCAAGGGGAGGCAAATAAACAGGTTGTCCCATTTGCCCAACCATAAGCTGAGATGACATATGACCATGATAAATTATGATATCTCCAGCCATGTTAAGAGAAATCGATAAAAGGCTGAAAATCATACACAAATTCAAACTACATACATTTTGTGAATTTTGATGCATGTAAGCATAAGCTGCCTCAAAATGATATGGGCTTGCAAACGTAATTGGCTGAATTGCATCTCTGGCATGTCCAGTAACCTGTGAACAAAAAGTGGACCTAAATACAATAATAACGGCTGCATATCACAGATACTGTGGTCTAGTGGAGTTGAGATATGAAATAGAAAAAAGAGTCATGTATGTTCTGAGAATCTGAGGGTGCAAAGAAGAATTTCCTATCGACCTATTTTCCCTAGGGAAACAAATAGCTCAGAGTAAGGATCACAATTCAAAAGTCTAACATTAAATAGGTCAGATACCTTTATCGACTCATCATCAGATGTAAAAGGTGTACGGAATCATTTGTTAAAGGCCGAGTAAAAAAATTTGCTGATATTCAGGTTTGAAGCTTTTAAGCATGGAGAATACAAATGTCACAAGATGTACTTTGATCAGTTTCATAAACTTGCGAAGATCAATGCAACACTATTGTACCCAATGAAATCACGAATCACACTTGGGCCTTTATTTGACAACATACTCCATGGAATGTCTCATTGGCCAAGAGAACTTCTACTACGGAGTATTTCGTAATATTATTCTAGTTAATGAGCCTGACTACGTTTTACTTCTTTAGCAGCAGAAAATATACACTACCAAGTATCATGGATTGTTGATGTTAGAAACTTATTATGCAGGTTTCTGTTGCCAAACTACGAATTGGGTATTCAATGTCTGCATGGAACTCTAAACTAATACCAAAAGTTTATTTAAAGAATCCTCAAGAATTATGCTAGAAAAATTAGATAAATACACGAAAAGTAGATCCACTCTAAACAAGGATCAAAATTATTTAGTCAAAGACAGTGGTATGCAATGCAAAGAGCCATTTATTCTAATTTTCGTAGACAGGGAAAATATGACTTCAAACTACATGAGACATTTTGTATCTCAATTTCCAACTTCCAAGATTTTAGACATTTCTATCCTGGAAACTTTGGAATTTGCATACAAAAGTTCAAATTAGTTTTGATGAATCCACAAGATTTAACATTCAAGGCCTCTCCATGAATTATCAAATGCAAAACAAGATAAATAACAAAAGCCATTGATTGCATCAAATCCTTTATATATCATGAGGTTGATGTCTGGACATTGGATATAAACCAACATTATTGAAAGTTGACATGAAAGTATCTTACGACAAAGAGACTCCAGGGACATGAGTAGAAATGAAATTACAATATGCAACGAATTTAACAGGTGCAGAAAAAATGAGCAGTTACACATACATTGTAATCTGGTAGAAAAGCATCACCCGTCGCCATCAAGGAGGGGTCCAGAATGTAACCTATACTTGGTACTACTGCTGGAACATCCAGTACATGCCGATGAGGTGAGGGAGTAAATAACCTGGCTTCTGGGTTGAGCTTTGAATTCTATTCATAAATAACTCTATCAGAAAGCAAATCTAGGCAATAATATGTTTCAATTTTCAGGCAGAGACATCGACTTGATTAATAATACTTTCTAAATGAGAAACATATTAATTGTTATGGAGACACTATTGCACAAGTTTGTCCCCAGATTCGTAAAAACTGATTTATAGTTTTATACCAAAAAGATCATGCCAAAATGTTTTATGGTTTCATTCTGATATAGCTTTACCTTTGCAGGCTTACTACTAATTGAATGGTTGAGATCTAGAACTGGCGTTGTATGGGTAGAAACACCAAGAACACCATCGAAATACGGAGACTTTTCTGAAGCATGTTCCTCACAACTCTGATCATCGAGTCTGTCAGTATCAGGAACTGGAGCATGTGAAGGCACATCAACAGGCATCACTTTGTATTTTGTCTCTGAAAAAACATCAATGCAGGCTGTTAATATACCATTTCCCTTCTTATGTGAGAGCTTTCAAAGTAAATTTAGAATGCATAATGAAAAAACAGCAACCCATCTACTAGAACAAATTAGTCTTTGGGGAAGGGGAGGGTCAAGTTATGCACCCCACTTAAACAAAGACTTGGCCTTGTATGGTATCATCGACAGTCGACGAAACCAGATTGGAAATACAGCAAGAAGCATTGTACGTTATTGAGTTACATAAAAATTGTGAGCCCAAAAATTCCAAGGTAGGAAATGTAAAAGTGAGCGGCCAGGCCGAGGATCAGTGGAAACACCAAACTCCAATCACATGACCCACTGACCCATAACTTACTTGGAACGGAAGTGAGAGAAAGGTCCAAAAGAATTTTTTTTGATTCATAAGAACTAACATAGAGGTCAAAATCTGGTCAGGCAGTAACATATAAACCTCTGCCTAGACAAAATCACAAAAGTATTGAACTAAAACTCACTCTCTGAGCTTGAAAAATGAAGTAGATCAACCTACACATAGCAAAAAGCAATTCATTAATAAAAAGGCTGGTCAGATCACTTCAGAAACAGTAATGTTAGGATTAAGTTCATTTAGCTTAAATTGAAAATAATTACAATTTCTGCTCCTTGATTTTCAATTTTCTTCTGATCATCACTCTGTTTCACATCTAATCCATCTCCAACCTGCCTGTAACGGTTATAGAAACTCTAAGTCACAGAAAGGTAAACTATGATTTTTAGAATGCAAATGAAGTATAATCATAAATAAAATATTCAAAATTTTGAGTCATCTGACTATAAAGATATAATCTAGGAAATTCCAAGACAGGTGGAGTGTTGGTGATAATAAAATTTAGTTGTCGATATTATAGTATGATGTGTAAGACAGTCGATAGCAGATACACGATACCCCTACAATCCCAGAACCAATATGTGATTAAATTAACTATCACTAGGATCACAGTCATCACACATAACAAGTAATATCACGAATTGCTGAAAGTGGAAGTGATGGTTAGGTCAAGAAAAAAGTCATGCCAGCAGGAAGGTCATTACAACCAGGCAGTGCATTTTTTTTCAATGCCTAAATATATGTTCCAGAAGCTTTAACATCTCAAAAAGCAATAACGGAGCAAGCATCTCAATGATTCCATTTGAATAAGCCTTTAGAAGTTAAAATTTTGAGTTCAACGTGAAATAACCCGCTTAGATGATTAAATTAAATTATATCCTTTGGTGGTGGGACCGGAGATAGTATAAATACTTCCGGAATAAAATCGATGTATCGAGACTAGTATTAAATGAGTAGTATTTTATTTTACGGATAATAATATATTTAGAATCGTTACCATAAAAATTTAATTACAAAAAGTGGAAAAATAAAATCGCGTCTTAGAAACGGACTTAACACCGTACTATTAAAAGGCAAAATTTATGCATTCATTTATCCATTCATCATCAAAACTCCATGACCCCAATCCCCCACTAAGCTTGGCGAAGCCCCCTGCCGAAGAAAAAAAAAATTCCTGCATTTTCTTATAACTACTTTGTGCTTTCAGTCACAAAGTTGGTTGATTAAAACTACTCATAATAGATTCTGCAACTTTAAAGTAAGAAAACTTTGAAACTTTTTATAATGCTTGTAAGTTATAAACTTTGAAACTTTTTACATGTTTACTATTTTTTTTAAATCACCTTTAAATTTGTAAAAGTATATTATTGGACCTTAATATAGTTGTTTTGGAGTAAAAAATTTGATTTTTATGTTGTTGGAAGAGAGTATATTGAAGTGGGTTTGTGTAAATTGTGTAGTATTTGAGTTTTGGAATAAAGGTTATTAAAAATTGGTAAATTAGTTGGGAAAAAATTAATTTTTGGATTGATTAGAATTTGTTTAAAGTGTAAGTGTTGGGGTGGTTGAAATTTTGTTGTTTTCTTAGTCGTTTAATCTCACACCTAAAGTTGACAATTGGTAACTAAAATTTGTTGAAAAAGTTAGATAGTTGAACTAAAATGTGTCGAGGTTAAAATTAAAACTTTTTAAGTTGAGTAGTTATTTAGCTTTAAGCCTCACAAATGGAATTGTTTAAGTCAATATTTAAAATGGAGTTAAAATGATAGTAAAGTAGTAATTGTATTTTTTTCGTGTGTGTTTGTAGTTAGGCGTGGAGCGATGGGGAAAAGAGTTGGATCCATTTAGCGATGTAGTTTAATATTATTAGCAAAGGTGAGTATTTATTTCGCGGATGTAGATTAGTTCTTCGCAAGTGAATGTGTTGAATTTAGTGATAATTGTGAACATATTTATTTATATATTTTTGTGTTAATTGTTTGAGCATGATTACTTGATTGAGTAGTTGTGTTGTGTGTGGTGTTTTATTGGTTGGATTGACATAGAATGAGTTGTTTTAGGGGTTGTTGAGTATGTCGGTTGTCTTTATCCGGTATTGTCTTGTACTTCGATATGAGTGTAGTGTGTTTGCACCGTGCATTGCGAGTGTGTTATTGCTTTGTGTCGCGTGCGTAAGTTTACTCATAACGGGTTGAGGTTGATTGTAAGTAGCTATTTGTTGAAATCCGGTTATGTTTAGTTGATTGAATTTGTTTTAGTTGTGGGTTGATGAATCTACTTATTGTTGTTGAGAGTTGTGGAGTTAGGTAATTACAGTTGTTTAGTCGTGATGTTTCACATTTGTTAGTTGATAAAGTAAAGTTGTGTGGAGCAATTGGGTATTGTTGTCCTGACTGTTTTCTTCAAATGCGTGATTATTATTAACTTTGGATATTCTTTATTAGAATGTGCGTGTTTTAAATGGATGGAAACATGGAATTATGATCGTAGTAATGCGGTATTTTATATCTATTTATGATCTGGCGTAAGAAAATATTTCGGTAATGATGTTTTCTTTTTATTGTGGTCTTGAGTTGTATAGTATTCTGTGATATATATATACATTTTATGCGAATCAACTATTCTTATAATACACTCACCTTGGCGTTTGGGTGTGGGTAATTTACTTTTGAGATAAGTATTCATTGAGAACGTAGCTTTCGCTATTCGCTCTGGACGACATTTTTATTTGTGTCAGGTTGGCCAATTAGTCTTTTAAGCGTTCGGGATTATTCGTGTGTCGTGACTTAGTGCGCAGGTAGCGGCAATTGTGATTGATCCTCATGATCTTATTGTTTTTTTATTTGTAGTTCGGATTTCTATATTGTTATTATTTAAATTGAGACTAAAATATTACTTTGGATGATTTGTTGTGATACGGTTGTTTGTGTGGTTAGAAAATCACATGATGGATCGTTTTAATAAAAGCTGACTATTTCTCGGATATATCTTGTTTTAGAAAATGCGATAGATGCTTTGAAACTTGAGTAAATTAATTCGATTTGGTGGCTAAGGTAGCCGAGATTTGGGCGATTCCCCAACGCCAGGCGGCGCAGGCCGAGTTGTTACACAATGATCACATTTAGATTCACAATCCTACAGTTCATTAATTGAAATGATTCACATTTAGATTCACAATCCTACGGTTCATTAATTGAAATGATTCAAATCGCATTAACGTGGAGTAATAAACGCAAAAAAGGAGAAAATGCTGTCATAAATTCTATATGATGGGGTATTGAATGATCAACAGCTAAGAGCCCAAATCAACTTGCAGTTAAAGTAAAGCATCTTAACACTTCCATAAAAGTGATACCTTGTAGTGTTTGCATGCCGTTTAGCCGCACTAGATTGATTATGTTTCCTTGAGGTTGCCTCACCTCCAAAAATGACATCGTCTGCTATGGGAACTCCCTATACAAAGCAAAACACAGGATGTTCCATCTTAGAGGTTGGCAAACCAGCAATACTTAAAACCAGCAAAAAAGAAAGGAAAGAAAATAGAAACCTTTGCCACAACTTGCACAAGATCATCACCTTGCACTACAAGTGTATCCACTATACTTTCCATCTCTATATTAACTTCTCGATCTCCCTTCTTCATCATCATTGCCTTCTTCAACACAATTGCTGCACCATACACAAAAAAAAAAGTCTTAGCACTCATTGAAACCATTAACAATCTAAAAAAAGAAACTGGTTTTATAATGTGGTCAGATAATAGCTAACTTTGTCTCAAAATTTGATCAAATTGAAGCTAACTTTAGATAAAATACGGCATACCATCAATCCTAGTAATAACACACATCTGATTACTCATTTGGTCAATTAATTCTTTCTTTAAGTTTCATCATCCACTAGAATATCATAGGGAAAATGGCACCAAATATGACACATATTTGTTCAAAATATCCACTCGATCACCTCGTTCAAATTTTCAATGACTAATATTCCTTGTAAATGGCAAACTTGGCCATTCCATCGATTTGAGGCCACAAATAGAGTTTTCTCTTAATTTTTCATGTTTTTGAGGGAGTATTTTTGTCTTTCTCGAAAATGTATAACCTCGTTTTTCCCCGGTTTCACTTTCTTGTAAGGCACACGTCTTGAGAAAAACAAAAATACCCATAAAAATGTGGAAAAAATGCGAGGAAAAACTTCGATTTGTAGCCTCGAATCAATGAAAATGAGCATGTTCTTTAAAGAGAGAATATCGATAAAATCGAAAAGCGATGTAAGTTAAAGCGGGATGATCGAATGAGGATTTCGCAACGTGAGTGATGCTTTTGTCTTGAATTTAACTAAAATTCAACAAAATCACAGTTCTTGAATATACTAGTACAAACATGAATACAAGAAGACAAAACCCAAATTACCATAATTGTTTATTCCACCTTGATCACTTACCAGAATATCATATTCAATGAATGCAAATAAACTAACACCTCACTCCAATTCAATTGATTGCATTAAACATATAACAAACATACACTGTCACCAAAATTATCATTTGAGCTTTTTAACTTTTTAATAATTAAATTTTGACATAAATATTTTTTTTATAATATTTGATGAAAAATATATCAATGGAAAAAGTTTGAAATGTATTTTTTATTAATATATTTTTCATAAAATATTATAAAACTCAAATAAAAATATCTACGATAAACGTTCAACTATTAAAAGTATAAAAATGAAATGTGATAATGCTAGCATGGAGAAATAATTTTCTTGACTGACGATGAGATTAAATACCAATAAATTCATCCGAAAAAATAAAATAAAATGACAGTTGTGGAGCATACCAAGAAAAGAAAATATTACTTCCATCCCACAAAGATTGTTTTTTTGGTTGTAATTTTGATCTTTTGGCCTTAAATATATTTATTTTATGTTGTATGATCTTTATAAAATATACCAATAAAAATAGAAAGTTTTTGAAATATAATTTTTATTCATATAGTTTTTAAATCAATTGTTATGCAATCTAAACCAAAGAATATTCTGATTACAGTTAACCCGTGAAGAAAAAGTGAAGTGAGCGATATTTATGGGATGAAAATCACTTTACAATTATCTTGAGGTGAAGCTGTATGAAGGATTCCAGTATAGACTGAGCCATCTTTAACATGCACATCAACTTGTTGGCCAATTATGTACATTGTTACCAAAAGCAAAGCATCACTCAGAAGGGATGAAACATCATTTTCTTCATCTGAAAATACACCATCTTTGCAACCCATGTTAATTATTTTCCCAAAGATTCAAACTTTATGCTATAATTAAATAATTATATGTTGTATATGAATTGAACTAAAATGATGTATAAAGAAGTGTGTTGTTTGACTTGTTTGAAGCTCAACAAATACGAAATGAATCAGAGTTGCGTATTTGTGTGTTTTCCGTATAGGTAGCAATGTGTTTTTCTCCTAAATTCATTCATTAAGGAATAAAATAATAATGTTACTCCTTTCAATTCATTTTAATTTATATTTTCATTTTTTTAATGAATTTTAGGAATAAAATAACAATTACTTTTTCTTAATTTTAAGTAAAATTATAATAAAATTATTTTATTAAAATATTTGTAAGGAGAAATCCGATTATATCAAATTTATATTTATGTAATCGGATTTTTCCTTATAAATAAAAAGTATTTGTGGTCAAAGGTTATACGGAAATAAAATGTCAATTAAAATAAATTGGATGTAGTATTTGTTAGAGAAAAGTATTTGTTTAATTACAAATTTCAAATTTTCAATCTCTTGCCACTTATTTCTTGAATATTTGACAAATGTAAATTATAAAAAGATATTAAATACTAATTGATTTGGAAGTTAATGCTATTAAATTGTTGAGAAATTATATGGTGAAACTATTGTTTATCATTTTTTAATGGGTTAAAGATAAAATATATCACAAATGGTTTTAATATATAGTCAAATATTATATAAAATATTAAAACGTTAATTAAAATGAATTGAAGGTAGTATTTGTTAAAGAAAAATATTTGTTTAATTACAAATTATTATTCACTTGCCACATATTTCTTGAATATTTGACAATCGTAAATTACAGAAAGACATTTAATACTAAGTGGTTTGGAAGTTAAAGCTATTAAATTGTTGATAAATTATATGTTGAAGTTATTGTTTAATATTTCTTAATGGGTTAAAGACAACATAAGCCACAAATATTTTTTTTTCTTTCAAATTATCAATTCGATAACTCTATCAAGGTTGTGAATAGTAATTTGCGGCCCGTCGCGGTGAAGCTTCAAAAGTTATAATGGTGTCGCGAAACGGTATTTTTTTGAAATTTCTGATATGACATATTTATATAGATATATGACACAAAATTAATAATAATTGTAACCATTTAGTAGAATTCTTCCCTGTTTATAACATAACATCCAATTCGGGAGGCAAAATTATATAACAATTATAAACACATTAATAATTATATCACAAAATATCACAAAGAAAAAATTAATCAATATAAATTAATACAAACATATTAATCAATATAAATAATTCAAACAACAATAAATTAATAAATTAAAACATAAATAAAAATAAAAATTAAAAGACAAAATTGAAATAGAAATTAACAATTAACAAATAAATAATCAATATAAACACCATTAACAAATTAAAATAGAAATTAAAAGTAAAAATTAATAAATTTAAAATAAATTATCAATTATTTGAAGAAGAAAAGAACAAAAAACAAAAAAAGCGTTTTGTGTCGCTATTAAAACGATTAATAATAGAAAACTTTCGACATATCCGGTTATGCAGATCACATAATGCGGTCTTTCACGTCGCTACGTTTGTAGCGAAATCCGACGATATAGAACATAGCTTCTTTTTTACGAGGAAGGCGTTTGGCGAGTCAAAATCTGCTTGACTCTTGTAAAGCGAAACCACACCGTCACCGGTGAAAGAATCGTCATTTAACCATAAATTTTGTGAGAATTCTTCTTAGGGCTTGCGTGATATCATTTATCTTCTAGAGTTTATCACGCCCGATTAAGTATCCGGTCTTACACACTCGGCTGCTTCCGGCCCCGTGCGTCAGTGTGATTGATTAAATCGCTAATTTACGATCCAAAAATGTGATCCGAACTGACCTTGTCAGCGGCTGATCGATTGTTGTTCGCTTCAATCGGTGAACACGTAACTAGGGAGACGGTAATCTTACATTGTTCTACAGGCTTGATGATAGAGGATTTCTTGTTCGAGATCACGTGATAGACCTACTGGAGAACTTTAAAGTATCATTATTTGGGCAATGAGGTATATATATATATAAACAAGGTAAATATATTTATTGAATTTAGATGTTAGAAAATTCATCACAAATTTCTCTTGCCAAATTGAAGCATTATAAAAGAAAAATTGGCTTCCACTAAAGCCCAATGTCCTTTCGCGTACAATTTTTCAATCCACCGTGCGCGTGTGCTTATAAATTGTTTGATTTGAGTTAGGGTTTTGGTTAAGGTGTCTCTAAATTGTGTCTATATACACTTTTTACATAAGCTCGCGTCTCTTTCGGCTATGTCAGAATGAGATGGTATTTCTTGAGTACATGATTGGATCGGTGATGTTCTATTGGTTCTTTGGCACGAGAAATTACGCACGGTATTTGTCGCATAACGGTTGCCTTTGGATTCCCGATCTTTGAATACCACTCGAGTTCAGCTTCTGAACTTCTTGATCCAACAGAAGCTTTCGCGCTGCGACTTCCGATCACGCAATGAACTTCGACTACGTTGTCGAGAATTAAGCCAGCGGTGCCTTGTTTGCTCTGCACGAGAACCTTTGCTCCACCCAGATCGGGTAGAATACATAAGCCCCAGGCGAGATCTAGAATCATCTTTGTCGGTTTGGAAATTGGCATCGGTGTAGCCTTGACAACTCATCCTTCCCTCGTACACGAGACATACATCCTTAGTTCTTCTTAAGTACTTAAGGATAGCTTTTATGCCATCAGTGTGCATCGCGCAGAGGCGATTGGTAGCGACTCGTTACGCTCAAGCGTAAGAAACATGCGGTGAGTGTACATAACATGGCGTCGTGATGGATCGTATGGCGAGGTATATGGAACTTTACTTTCGTACTCTTTATCTAAGTTTACGCCAATTTAAGGGTTGTTAGAGCGACTAAGAGAAATTCCATGTCTCGTTGGAAGATTACCGCTGCTTTGGAGCCGCCGTATGGAATCTAATATGTAGAAACTTATCAATATGAAGTATTTTGGCTTAGTCCAATGAGCTTCTTTGAACGGTTCCGATGTATCTTTATTCCAAGAATGTATTGGCTCTACTAGGTCCTTCATCGAGAAACATTTACATAGCCATGCTTTGACTGTCTCAAACATTGGTATGTCATTTCCAATTAGTAGTATGTCATCACATCTGAGTTCTAAAAACCTTAATCACGGCTCAGCTAACCTTCACAGCATACACAAAAATCTTCTTCGTTTAGCAAAATGAAGATTCAACTCTGGATGCTGCTTGAGATCATAGATGGATCTATGTAGCTTGAATACACTTCTAGGTCGCTTCGGACATGTAAACCGGGAGGTTGTGTCATGTACACGATATTAGCCTAGATTCCATTCGAGATGTCATTTTATATCCCATACACCATACTCGTGTCGTAATATTCCATGATAGCTAAGAGAATCCGAATGGATTTAAACTTTACAAGCGGTGAGAAGATTTCATCATAATCAATTCCTTAAATACGACTTTGGAAACTTTTAGCTCTTACAGTGTGGCACTTTATAGACATGGATGTTTCCCATCTTTATTGGAGTTTAGCTTTTTTAAAAATACCCATTTACATTTGATGGGTCTTGCGCCTGAGATGGGTGTCCGATATCCCATACTTCGTTATAGTACATTGGAGTTGATTCGAATCTCGTGGCTAAAAAGCCATTCATTAGCGTCATTTTCATTCATTTTTTTTTTAGCCTTTCATATAAAGACTGCATCCAACAAGCAGGAAGGCTTCCGTACCCGTCATATGGTTCTTGACGAGTTTTATCGGATCGTCTCAGGGGTTGTTGAATCTCGGGAGGTTCATCCACGGTTTCTGTGGCTCGAGTGGAACTTCTTCTATGTAAGAAGGATCCAGCTCTGAGAGACCCCAGATAGTTAGCGACCTCCTCTTATTCTTGAGCAGTTTCAAGATCATTCTCCACAGTCTTTTATCCATTATGTATTCCGCTTTCAAAGGGAAGACACCGGTCACAGTAACAAAAGATTTTGTTCCACGTTTTTCTTATAAATAATACCCGCTAGAGTTTCATAGGGTATCGATGAAGTAGCACTTGTCAGACTTGGGTCGCAGCTTGTCTCTATTAACTTTCTTAACCACGGACAGTTGCCCCAATTATCATATATGCTATTTTGGAAGGATTCTTAAACCATAACTCATGAGGAGTTAAAGGGCTGAGTGATTAGAACTTTATTTAGTGTGTGCTGCGGGTTTGGCAATGCATATTCCCATGGGTGGTAGTAGTGTTGAGTTCTTGATAAAATTTGATCGAACCGTGTCTAAAAAATGGTTCGATTTCTCTTCAGAGATACACCGTTATGTTGAGGTATTCTATGCGGGGAATTGAGAATTTTGTGATATTATGTCGCGATCTCTTAGATATATTTTGATGCATGACTCAAGTATTCTCTTGCTTTCTATCTAATCGAGAGAGAACGCCGATTGTTTTATTGAGTTGGTTCTCAACTTCCCTTTTGAAACTCTCTGAAAATTATGTTTTGACAAATATATGTAACCGTATCTACTATGAGTAAATCGGTGAAGGGTTATAAAAGTATAAGTAACCTCTCTTTGCAGAGCATGTTCATTGGTCATATATCGATTATGTATAATTCTCCAATAAACCAGGAGTTGCCCTTTCGTTGGTTCCAGTGAAGAGCGACACAATCATCTTGCCAATTTAGGCATGACTCGCGTAATGTCGAATGATTGAATTCATCCAACTTGAGGAATGCTATCTGCTTTAGAAATCTTTCATGTATTTATCACTAATGTGACGAGCACAGCCAATACATGGTCACGTTGGATTATTTGATTTAGTTTCCTCCTTTTAATATTGACTAACGTTATAGGTTTACTTTTGTGTCAGCCAGCATTATGGGCCGTTTTTCAACCGTAGCGATTACCGTAAATTATTCCATCTCGAGAGATAAAAACAACATTGTGTAATTTATTGAAATAATACAAATCCATCCAAAGTCAAAAGCGAGAAATTGAAATAATAAATTCTGGCTTAATGCGGTACAAAAGCGTTGTTTAAAGCAGATTTGTCCATTGGGTAATCCCTATGCCCCAATCTAGTAGACCCGACGTACTTGACATCGACTTTTGATCCGTTTGCGAACCATAAGTCCGTTTCGCCTTTCTACCGTCTCTTGTGCGGTGTTGCACATTTCGACAAATATGAGTACTTGAGCCCGATTATACAGCGCCCAGTATCGAGTAATAGCGTAAATACACGTAGTGAGAATGGTATGGAGTTCCGTTCTTAACTTACCAATCTGCTACGGTTCAACTTCCGGTGCCCGTAACCTGATGATGACATTTATCGTCCCTCTTCATATTCTTCTTGGATGAGCTTTGGGGTTCTGAGTGGTAGAACTGCGGCCTTCATTTGTCGAGTTCCTTTTGAACTTATTCTTGTTTTACACTACTCGAGCAGAATCGGCGGTTTACCGCCTTGGGTTACCAGCTACGTAAATGACTTATAGAGGCGGAGTGCGTGTTGAGTTCGTCCGAAGTTCTTTGAGCGAGTTAGTCAACGACTTGATAATGATGTCTCTTGCCGGGCTCGCCGGGGCAGAGGCGAGCAGTGACTATTGGTTTAATTGGTAGCTTAACAGGTGATTTCCACTAACGTTGTGGGTTCGGTAATACACTGTTGGGTAGCACCTTGTTAGAAGTGTTAGTGACCCAAGAGTTGTGTCATGGTACATAATTATTTAGTTAACCTAGTGTTGTGTTGTGATTCAAAATATTTAACGGTGTTGCCGTTAGGATTCAAGCACCATGAATATTGAATACATATATTTTATGAGATTTGAAATCTTTGGTATAATATTTATGATTTGTTTTATAATATCATGATTGCATATTTCTTTATGATTGGCCTTTAAGATTTACCTATTTTATTCACCATTAATTGGGTAAATTAAAACATAAAGTTTTAATGTGAAATAAAACAAGTGAAGAAGAAATCCATAAGACTTGTGGTAATATAGTGTTATCCATGCGAACGTAATTTTCTTCATTAAACCATTGAAAATGGTTATGTGCTAATAAAAGATAAATATTAAATATCACAACCATTTAAGACTTGACTTAATCACGTGGACAGGTTACATGAACTTAGGTTCAGGTGAAAAACGTCACATGATGTGATTGAGAGGTAATTAATTTTGATCTCAATTAAATGTGGTGATGCTATGAAGGCTACTATGGTATATTGTCTCTTAGCCACCATAGAAGTATTAAATGAATAGTTTAATCTCTTTTATATCTTAATTGAGAAAATTATTGGATGATCTTGAGTATTATATATCTACATCTCAAGACATGTCAGTGGTATTTAGTTTCACCAACATGATGAACTTGATTCATGAATTGTGATGAAACATAAGCTTGTGGTTTTTTATAACTAGATAAGCAATATTGTCTACTTAGTTTACACACCACTTGTAATGTTGAGTGCATGAAGAACTATAGTTTGAAGGTAATGATTAACTTCGTTATTTCAAACATTAAGCACATAAAGAAGGATATTAAGTAACACTTGAGAAATAGAAAGAGAGGTTTGATAAAACCTCATATCTCAAATGATTTGCTATCAAAATCGCAATGTCATTGTGGCTAAACTGCCAATGTCTTGGACATTATTTTGACCCACATGGTTTAATCATGATTATGAGCCAAGTATAGTAGTAGCCGGGAAACAAGGTACAAAGAAATATAATTGAGCTCTTGTATAATGTTAGGTGACTACATTATAAGAGCACACCGTTTAAATCCTCTATGGATGGTTGAAATTTCAAACTATTTTTCTTCTGACCTATATGAGTAGAAGTGGATGCATATTTAATATGGACATTTATGTGATTCTGATTAGAGGAATGCCATTATATTCTTCTTCTTAAAGGACATGATATTTTTTAATAACAAACAATTGAGTGACGCTTGTGGAAAATGACTTTAACAAGACTTGAGTTTAATCTTACAAAGATAAATTGAGTCAACTGTTACTAGACTTAGTACGAGGTTCATTAATCATGGTTTAGTTTGTATGTTCACATATAAGTTGATCGAGGATATAAGTCATTGAATGATACATCAGAATTGATAAGAATATAGGGAGGATCATATAAATACTATCAACTTTTGAATTAAGTATCATTGACATGAGTAATGTATTATCCAAGGAATAAGACATCATCCTGATCTTAAAAGCATACTTGATAAGATACGTAAGTAAAGAATTATGTTTAATGAAGTTAAAACATGATGGATAAAATCTTTCAATTTAGTATACCAAAATAATTTTCATTCTACCTTAGATGTGTCACTAGTTGAGTGATACAAGTGAATATTATTAATGTCCTTTGAAGTAAAACATAATTTAACCGCGAGGTCTAATAATGAGATTATGTCATAAATGTACATAACTAGAAGAAACTAGTATTTATTTCCATCTACTATAGAATTATAATTTATTGTATGTATAAAATATCCTTTCATTATAAAGAATAAAGGGTGGAAATAAATATATGACTTCAGATGTATTAGTGGCTCTTTAGGAGAGACACCGATCAATGTTAAAACCACGCCGGTTATAACTCGGAAATATTATGTGAGAATTTGGAAGTGCATTGCGTGTCTAATGCAAAGAGACATGTTGATATGAATAAATCATACTCCAATAGATGACTTAAGGGCATCTGAGTAAAATAGAATTGGAATATGTGAGTCGAGTATAGAACTCGCTCTGTTACCAACTTCTCGATGGTGATTAAGTAGTAAAAACATGTTTCCATTAAATGAACACATAGTCGCCAAACTAGATCAAGCCCACGGTTATTTGGTTTGACCATGTTAAATGTATTCATTGGTTGACTATGCACATGTCTATTTCAAACTTTTCCTTATTGATTACACATGTGTATTTAAGTGAGTGATCCAAAGAATGTTTGTAAGTAATGATCAGTGATGATGGATACTTGACATTGTTATTGGAAGTTTACATCTCAAACGAGAATAAGAAGGAAAACAATTATACTATAAGTATCCAAGTTGCAAACTTGAGATACAGTATAATGGAGTTAGAATCTTAAATGCTTACGTATTTTTGATTGAAATTAAAAAGGGTCAAAGGTGAAAATGAACCTTGAAGGTTAGTAGAACCTGTTGCATATAATATTTTACACTTTGATTACTAAATGAGTCCTTATACAACCTTGAAAAGTATGGTACTGAAATAATTCTTGTATATTTGTGTGCCCAATTACATATATGTGACATATGCTATATTAGTCACGAGATATAAGCTTGGATGAGATTTGCTTGTTAAGCTATAATGTTTCATGAAGCTTGAGGTGATTAAAATCTATGATAGATTAAATTTCCCCTATTATAAAGGCAATTCTCTTATTGACAAGATAACTCTATTAGAGGTCAGGTTCTAAGTAATGACCTCGCGTGATTGAAAGAGGTAGTTGGAATACATTACATGGTAATATGATTAAGTAGGTATGCCAAATGTTAGGATGCGTGTGTTTATGCAATGAAACCTGCATGACGCTAGCTCAATTTCCATAATAGGAATTGTGGGGGGTTTCTTAATAAAGGTATTCCACTTGTGATTCGAAATCTGTTTTATAGGAACTTTAAAGAGAATAGAGGTAACTATAGTTCTTGAGAATGGATGGGTTGTTGGTCTTAAAACAGGCCCGGATGGCGGAGCTAGTGTCATGGACATTTGTCCCTTGTAAAACACTATTAACCAAGTGATTCATGAATGGGGCTGAGTCTAGTATACTCTGAGAGTAAACTAAAGAAGCTTGAATTCAGTATTACAACATTGCGATCAATTTATATTGTTGATAAATGTTATTAAAGAATATACATTTAATAAGATAGATGTGTTTTACTTAGCGCCTTAATTGTGTTGTAAACATGCGATGATAATCGAGAAATGGCTAAGCGGCATAAAATGAAAATAGTCTTTATATATACCAAAATGATTGTCCTTGTTACACTTAACTAGTGGGGTTCGACCACTGAGTGTAAATGGGTATTTGAGAAGAAACTTGACCCAGATGATAATGCCCAAACTTTCAAGCCAAAACTTATGGCAAAAGGCTTAAAACCCATTTTTCCTACGGTTGTATATGAACTATATCAGGATAATCGTAGCCATCCCTGATTCCAAGGTTGAGAGACTGAGCAGGTGGATGTAAACACTACTTGTAAGTAGCTTTCTAGTTAAGGACGTGATTGTAATCATTGTCTTCTGACTTTGGATGTCCTAAAGGACCTAAGAGATTCATGCATCTCGGAGTTGATATATTCTTCTATGATTAAATCAAAGTTTGATTTCACGAGATCAAAGAAGAAACTAAATGATGGAAGGTTCAGTAGGAGCTAGTTCATTTATTTTCTGGAATATGTTAAACAATTGATTGAACAAGGTAATTCTTGTTTTACAATTTGATTGTTAACTACAGTTTATGAATGCATAATTTATTCATATAGTCATTTATTGTTTCACAGTTGGTTGAAATAATAAATCCCAAGACAAGTCTGTATTTTCTAGAGAGGCAACCTATAAGTGTTGACAAGAGAACATCTTCATGTTTAGAAACATAAGATAGCCAACATTCCTAGTTAGATGGTGACAGTTTTGGGAAAACAGCATTTGATGAACAACATAGTAATTGATTGATGATCGATTTTCTTGGATCATGGGAGCTTGTAACTCTGTCGATCTTAGCTGGGCTGCTCGATTTTCCATCGCCCGATGAAATTTGATTTGAAGATATGTATATGCTTTGTCCTATGAGTTTTGCTTAGAAGCTATTTGAAGTTTGCGCTTAGGTCTTGAACTGCGTATATAGCCCCATCATGTTATATGAGTTGTGTTAACTTTGAATATGTCCCAAGCGTACGCGTAAGCGAGGATCATAATTGCATATGTTAGGTGATTTGTACATCCTTGATATCGTGGTAGAATCTCGGCCTCTCGAGAATCATGGCGGTTAATACTGGCGCTTTGGGAAAGCGTTGTTGGTTTACTACTATGATTCATAGTTCGGGAGTAAAGAAAGTCGATGGGTATTTAAATGACCACCCAGCTTATAGTTAGCACAGGACTAGAGATCGCGAAGATAAAGGAATTAACTTAAAGTAATCGTCCAAAGAGGCCAGTGAAAGTGTTGGAACTTCAGTAGTTATTGGTTTAATTTATTATGCGCGTTCTGCGACATGATTCATTTACAGGTATTATGCTTGACAGCCAATTAAGCCCCACGAGGTTGGGACCGTCGTCGAAACTTTGAATAATCAATGCATGCTTGGTGATGGATAACGATAAAAATGACTTCGTTTAAGCATTGACAATATAAATAATATAACTCGTCCGTGAATTGAACTAACCAACAACACAAGAGCGAAAAGTAATAATATAAATACAACGTCAAGCAGCGGGTTTACAACTAAATACAACAATAATTATTAAGTACAACAAAACTCCAAAGAAGATAAAAACATGGTCTTACAGCCGCCCCATCATGCCTCAGCAGTGCCTTGTTGCTCGACGATGCGTCTCGGTCGTCGCGGCCCGACCTAGACATATAAAAATGCGCCCGTAGGGAATAGAGTCGGTATGAAGGCGAGTGAATACAAAATATTCCACAGTTAACCGCTCCCATCTGAGCAAAAGGATAGTTCTAAGTCTGCACCTGTTTAAGAGACTATACACCTCGAAGTTATATTTTATATGTTATACCGACGAGACAAATGCTTTTCATGTAAAGCTTTCTCCAACTAATTCGAGACAACCCAGCGCCCGTCGACAACTTACTCGCGCTACACATGTCCTGCTGACTTATCTCTATTTACATTTATCTTTCTTAGAGGCATATAGCAAACTTTCCAGCGGTATTCAACTTCATAACAAAGCTCGGCTATTATCTTTAATTCACCTTGGAATTTTCTCCCCGAATATAGTATATCTGCTCCTAGGACACGATACACGCATGTTTATCATAAGAACTTCCAAATCGTTTAAAATTATCTTAATACAACTTAGCAGAAACATGTCTTGAATCAAGGTAAACTTATGTACAAAATTATCTCACCGTATTCGTCAATTGGTATCTGAGGAACTTATTCCCCCCGATGGTATCCAATTAGGTAGTTAGATCATAATTTATCTATACTTAACACGTTTTGAATTCAAATTTTACTGCATTTATAGAATATCATGACATAAATTGATAACTTCAGCATGAACCTCGGTTTAAAATGTTTGTACTACTATCCTCGTTCAAAGTTATCTGACCGTTAACCAACTCAATTTTAGCAGGTTAGGGAGGTATAACGATTAATATCAACCTAGGATCACAAGAACCAAATAATACTATTAATAATCAACCCCGAACATAATTAGAGCATAATTTCATCAAAATGACATCTAGTATAATCGACATAAATATCCATAACGATAAATGAGTCATAAAATATCCGCAAAACACACGTAAAAATTTAAGCAGCGTGTAACATAACCAAATAGACCCAGCTCCATGACCTCAACCCTTAACATAAACTACCCGGCCAACTGCAACTAAACCACTCGTCCCGTGACTCTATCAACTCAATCGGCCGAGCGGTGTCCAGCTGTACTCGAAACACCAGTGACTCAATCAACTTCGCCTTAGCTTCATATCAACTAATAACAACTTCGGCCTTCGGCTTTCATGTCGGCTCATATCCGGATTTTTGCAACTAATGCGCATATAATGAACTCAGCACAGCAAGGAGAAAAACTTATGCCCGTCGACACCAAAGCTATCACCGGAATCGTAATGAAGATGCAAGCAAAAAACACGGCAACATACGAGTATAAAAGGCAAATACGAATAATACAACTTCAACACTCGTAAACAACTTCGCTTATCACGTAGTATTATAAAGGCGTAACCGAATATCTGACACGCATATATCCAGCAAATCCTGAAAACACATCACGACTCGGTAACCTGGCTGCTGACCAGCCTTGAGAAATAAAGAACTCCCTGACCAAAACACCAAAATCATCAATTCTGAGATGAAAATAAAATCCCAGCTTGAGGCACCGCAATCAACAATAACATATACATATACAAGCGATAGATAAAACTCACGTGAGATTTTTCTCACGCCAGTTGCTTGATAAGAAACATCCGCTGTCGATCGAAGTGCGCTTTCGCGTTCGCGTCTAATCGAAAACATCCAAGAAATAATTATTCTGACTCATTATTAACTCTCTTTTAGTTTTTATTTCCAACTTCGCAGCCATATTTAATTATCAACTTAACAACTCACAGGTGGAAATATGTTACTCTACGCTGTTTAAGCGACTAATAAAGCGACAAAATAGGACCGCACCAACGATAAGCGTTCTGCGCTACTGATGCAGCGCTCTGAAATATTTATCTAATCAACCAAAATCAATTCCCCACGACTAATTAATCCGTTTTCACAACAAGCTTTTAATCAAAATCCAGAAGTATTAATCAGCAAAAATCCCTCGCCAGCATCACTACCGTCAATCGACACGAAAATCACGGCTTATACTCAAGAAACAACTATATTAACTTCCAGCAAGTCACTTTTTAAATTTATATTTTTCTTCAAAAGTCAACGAAAGTCAAAGGGTCCATAACTTCCTCGTCTCTTGATACTTGAGCGATTAGAACTATGCGCTTGTTTAAAACATCGTTATACGCCCCGTGTAATTAGATTGATAATATTCCAACTTTTACAAAAAATTCAACAAAAGTCAACTATCCATCTCGACACATTTTCAACTCCAAAAATTGAGTGTTATAGATTTCATATCTGATGTCTAGGCTTAGATGATAATTACATCACAATTTTAAACCTCAAAACTTCGAGTCAACCCAAATCACAAAAGTCAACATTCATAACTTCGATAAATATACTCAAAAATTCCATCAATTATACACCCTTGATTCGAAGAAGATGAAGCATCCAAGAAAATTTTAGAGTCAAAGCTTAAGATGAGGAAGAAATCGAAAGAAAATCCGAGGGAGGGGGAGGGGGACTCGCGGTTTGGGGGTTGGGGGAAGGGAGATGGGATTTGGTTTGGAGTGCTTATTTGGTTTGTGTGAGGTAGATGGGTGACAAATTATTTTATGTAGTGAAAACCCGATCGTTTTAATTCAATCGATATCTCTCGGTTTAACTTATCTCGACAACTAACTTCCAAACATTAACATTTATACCCTCAAATTATATTACCACCCAACTAATATCATTACCATTCATTCTGACTTTATAATTCTAAATACGAAATGTACTACCTGACCGACCGATTAGTTGTATTTTCAACTATTCAACTTGAAATTTTTTATTTATCCTCGAAATAATTACTTAGAGCGGTAGTATCTTATTCTGATAATATTAATGAGGAAATGGTTATTCTGAGGGTGAGTTAATGTGATTACATAAAGCGGAACCATTTAACCATAGTAATTGTAATTACTAGTCGGGTTCTCCACGATAATACAAGGAGGTTATCTTGTACTAGATCGAAATACATACTTGAAAGATTATAATAATATTAATGGACAATTATATTATTATCACAATTTCTTATAGATCACTTTGCCACATCCTGATGATGTTGAATTATATTTCATGTATGAAATTAAACTATATTTGGTAAATTGAGAAACTCATTGTAATCAATAAAATTCCCAATCGGGTAATTTACATTGCACTTGTAAATTATTAATTGGATGAACTCGAATTAATTAACTTGCTAGTTTAATTAATTAAATAGTTAGTTGAGCTTGTTAATAACTTGTTAGTAGTATTTTACTTATGAGTTATTTTAATTAACGAGGCGAGGCACAAATTAAGCTATTCGATTAGAACTTAGATTAAATAATAAAAACCTATATAAAGAGGGGATGATTAGGTTTTTACACATGCAAAACCTAACCACCTCATATCAAAAATCTAAAACCTAGAAAGGTTTTTTCGGCCTCCCTCCTCATGGAGAGTGCCAAGTTCATCATGTACAAAAGAATTGAACTTTTGTTTTGATCTAATCCTCCAATCTCCCATGTGTTCTAGCAGACCCAAGAAATTGGATTGACACTCTCACGGTATCTGACTTGACTAGAGGCATTGCCATTTTATAGTTTTGATTTATTTTCACTGCACTGTAAGTATTCTAACTTTCAAAATATATTTATTTGCATTAGGTATAATATTTTATAAAATATATCAATGGAAAAAGTTTGAAATGTAGTTTTCATTGATATAGTTTTCATCGAGTATTATCTGATACAAATATATATAAAATATTTAGGTCAAAGTTAGGAGAGTTGAACAAAATGTAAAGTGGAAAATCTTTGTGGGAATTGGAGGGAGTAATATATTATTTAGATATAGAAATATATAATTAAAAAAGTGGTCACATTTATATAAATAGATACTACGAGTTTTTGTATCACAAATAGAAAATGATAAATCATAGTAAGAATATTCAGGGCTTTAATATTCTTGAAGAATTTAGAGAGTTTATCTTTGTTAACTTGGTTGAAAAACTTTATTGTTGAGATTTTCGGTGATAAGAAAATAATCAAGCGATAGAGTAACTAGTAGTAGAGGCTTATAATAATCTTCTGATTAAATAATGGATACACAACAACAACGAATTAGCCCGTCACGTTGAGAGGGGTGAACACTTTACCAATTAACGTATTAGGTTTATTTCCAGCTTTAATTACACTTTCATTGTCATTAATTGGTTGGAACTCGCTAGAGATTTAGGGTCTAAATCATAATAAACTAGTATCAGAGTTTGATTGTTGCTCGGTTGTGAGTTCAAGAATCGATGAGTGGAAGGAATTAGGCAAGTAGGTCTTAGGTGTGATCGGACCTACTTGTCCAAGAATGTTGTTGCTAATGTTGGAAACGAAATCACCAAAAAAGGGTCGATAAAGGCATTATGTGACATGTATGATAAACCTTCTACAAATAATAAGGTATTTCTCATGAAAAAATTGTTTCACCTTCAGATGTTAGATGGAACACCTATAGCGAAACAGTTACACGATTTTAATAACATTATTAATCAACTATCGACAGTAGATGTTGACGTTGATGATGAGATGCAAGGATTAATCTTGTTGGCTTCTTTACGATAGTTGAGACAGTAGTGGTGTTTAGTAGCTCTGTAGGTACTAACAAGGTTGAGTTCAAGGTGGTTTGGGAGCGTATCGTGTTTGAAAAGGTAGGTAAGATTAATGTAGATGAGGTTAGGAATCATGATTACGTTTAGTGCGGGCGTGGGGAAGCTGGAGGCAGGAATTCTAGAAATAGTGGGAGGAATGCAGTCTAGAGGTTAAAAGCAGAAGATTACGATACTCTAGCATTGTGCTAGGGTTGGCCGGCAAAATGAATCACGTGAAGATGCTTTGTAAAACTAAGGGTAAAGAGGCTGCATTACTACGGTGGTGATTACTTTGAGATTTTGATGCTTATATGTGAAGACCACCATTCATTCTGGGTTATAGATTACGGAACATCTTTTTCATACTACTCATGACAAGTGTAATGGTGAATTATGTTTCAAATTTTTGGGAACGACTCATCTTGCTAATGATGAACATTTGGATACGATAGGTATGGGAAATGTGAATCAAGATTGTCTAATGGTTACGGAAGTTGACAAAGGTGATGCATATTCGAAGTTAGGAAAAAGTTTAATTTTGGTGAGTCGGGTGGATCGCGTGATGGTTGCAGGGACTACTTTTGAAGATGGAAGCGAAAGATAGTTCGAGGAGAGTACATAGTTATAGCTAAAGGGCGGGAGTTACTCTACATCACTTAATTAACAGTTCTCAAAGAATACGGTAGGATCTTTGGTACCGAAAAACATGTGAGTTTTGATAGCACAGGTGTTTCTATGAAAATTGATAGGGAAATTCCTTTTCTTGATGTCTTAGGAAGTAGTTGTCAAAGGAGATTAAGGATACGTGCAAATGAAGGCTGCATTGAAGGTCTAAAAGGTACCCCGGCCCGAATCACGATACTTCGTTTGGTGATGAGCCTCGGGAGAACTACAGGTAAGGATGGGCGGTATTGTGTTGCATGAATCATCTGAGTTAGCGGACGTGTTTCAAGTCGTGATAAAATTGTTTGACCTGCAAATCATTTCCTAGCCGTTGAAGGATGTTTTGATCAAACATCGAAGGTCAATGAGTTGGATCGAGAGTAAGGGCTAGCGATCGCGGAAAGAAGGCAATTCATTGATGTCAATCCAGCTTGGAGGTTTTAAAGTCTTTGGCAAGAAGGAAAGGAAGAGCATGATTATTTTTTTTGAATGAGGTAAAGAAAGTCCAACGAGGTATGGTAATGGGAACTTTGGATTCTCTTTGATAGTCGAGTTGGTGGCGTTAGGAAATATTACGGGATTAAAATATTAAAATAAATGTTCAATCAAATCAACTGGAAACCGCGATCAATGATTTAGTCGACAAAATACATAACGTCAAAGCGCTCCATCCACGCATCAATCCGCTGACGCGTCGGCGTCACAGCGCGTACCACGACATATATACGTAGCGATCCTCCGGGCCGAGGCTACCCCACCGATAGGGCTCCGGCGCATTATAAGGACTCAGGAATGAGCGTTTCGGTATGGTAGGAAGACTTAATTTAATTTGAATTAAGATGAAACTGGGTCTTTTCGACTTTCTTCCTTCCATGCAAAAAGCACGCAGCGCGTGTGACCCTTTTTACAATAAATATCCATGATCTCACGTGTTGCCCGCCAGTAATATATCGTTTCACCACGAGAATCAACACCGAAAAGAATATACGCTGACAACAAATAATACGCAACCACACGCCGGCATGATCCGCCTGTGGCGGCTCGTGAAGTACTTAATCGCGTGATCTCATGCGTCGATCACCAAATAACTCGACATACATTCCCGATATAACCACGCTGACAAGCATACCAAATATATAACATAATATATGAAAGGTTCATCGTGAGATTTAGCGCTCACCTCGAGCAAAAGATACTAAAATATCTAGGCCCAGTCCCGTGCAGTCCGGGCTAAAATTCTATCCATGATTATATGCGTTATTCTTATCGCTTTTTATATAATGCAACTTTCTATCTATTAATCCTCAAATAAATATCAAATATAATCCAAAAAATCCTGATATAATTATTCTAGTTCAAAATGTACTAAAATGGTCTAAAGATTTTGCCCGAATATTTTTATCCGATAAAGCTATGTTGTCTCTCCATTTTTTTAAATCGATTATTATTATTCTAAATTTCATAATTCAAAATAAATATCAAATCAACTTTAAAATTTCCAAAATTTGAAAATATTGTCTTTGATGCCTTTAAGGTTTCTAAAAAATATAAACTTCAAATATATAATCTTGAAATAATTTATTTCGATTTAAATATCATTTCCTAGTGTTAAATCACCAAAATAGTAAATAGAATTCAAATCACTCCAAAATTAGACCGAGGTACTCAAGGTAAAATAGAAATTTCTGGATGCAATATTTTTATTTTTCTCAAAGCTATGATATTTACTTTATATTTTATACACTTTCTAGCCATTTAACTTCCAAAAATCATAATAAATAAAAACTAAAAACTTCAAAATCAAAACTTTCTTTCCCAAATCTGTTCTATAGGTTAAAATATACTTATAAACCAAATTTCATAATTTTTAGAGTATTTTTACTATTTATTTTATATTTAACTTTAAAAGTCAATAATAGTCAACTATTTCGAAAATTCATAAAATTACCAAATGACTCAAAAATCAAAAAAATTATTTATGGTTCAGATTCATATCCTTAACATGCTTGGAAATAAAATAGCAACATCGTATAATTTTATTTACTATTAAATTGTTATTCTTTTTTCTTCAAAAGTCAACTTTAAACTCAAAAATAGATAGATTCAAAGTTCAAAATCAATACTTTAGATGATCAATTTGTTTGAAGAGATAGCTTTAAGCTTGATTTCAACTTGAATTGGAAGAAATATTTAAGAAAAAAATGGGAGAAAGGCTCATGGTATTTTGGGTTTTTTTGTCTTTTTATAGAAATATGGTAGCTTACTTTTTAAGCTAACTCAACTATAGTTAAGTTAACTGGCTTGATTAGTTTCACCCAAAATTGATTAACCCTAACTTCGACTATAGTTAAGCTAACTCAATAATGGAATGATTTTATGGTTTTGTGTTATAGTAACTAAATTAAATGTAAAATGATAAAAAATAAATATATCACCCAGCATACTCTTTTTGCCTAAGTATTTTTCGGGGTTACCATTCATATTGTTTCTTATTTCGACTTAGCGCACTACTCCAAATTATTTATACTACCTTCGAGTTTCCCGTCAACCAATATATTTTAATATTTTCAAATTTTTAATCTCGCATGGCCAGCGTCACCGAGCTCACGAAAATAATAATATTAAATATTCGGCCGTGCGGGTTATTTAATCTAAGCCTAATAAAAATTTCGTCACCACCGAAATTTACTCACCTATTAGTCCCGTTTACTTAACTAAATACCGCTCATAATCGCGTATCAGGGATCTTAGCATTCACATGCTTAAGCTGCTTTATTCTGCGTATCGCTGAGTTATATCACATCTCAATCATAACTTTTCTCAACCTCATAATAAATAACATGCTAACACATATTGCAGCACAAATTTTAATAACTAACCTTCTATTTCGAAAAGATGCGGATATTGGTTTCTAATAACTTAACGTTCCACGTAGCTTCCTCGAATTCGTTGGTTTCGCTTGTGATACTTTACTAAAGCCACAACTTTATTTCGCAACACTTTTTCCTTTCGATCTAGAATTTTCACTGGTTTCTCTTCATACGTAAGGTCATCTCCAAGCTCAATTGGTTGTGACTCTAGGATATGGGATTAAATGCAAGGAATATACTTCCTCAAAATGACCGTAGGGGAAGCACGTTATGAATTCTCTCCGATTAAATTGGCAATGCTAAATGATAGGCCACCGGACCAACTCATCAAAATCTCATACGGACCCGTTATATAAATTGGACTCAGCACCCCTTTCTTCCCAAATCTCAACATACCCTTCCAAAGGGGATATTCTGCAAGAAACACTTTATGCAATTTCAAACATTAAATCTACGTCTATCTTGCGCCACTTTCAGTGATGTTATCGGCTTTATTCTTTCCACGTTTCCACCAACTACGAACTATGTACTTTCTTGTCTGCGCTTAGAACCCGACAAAGTCCTACTGTTTCATAGCCACCGATACCTCGGGTGGAGATCTCGATCTTTGACACGAGAAGCTGATATTATCACCTTGACTCCGTCTTGAGCAGCTTCGTCGTCCCAATTCCTAGAAGTTTAACACCGCGAAGCCCACAAAATATCGATGATGTTTGAATTGTTCTCTCAAGTACTTGATAGGCGTGGATGAAGAGATGTACTCAAATTAACCTTCGCCCGTCGACTTCTTGGAATCCTTTTAATCTGGAGGAAAATCTAGCGCTCGATCCGACTTCAATGGATACCGGCTTGTTAATCGCACAATTGTTGACTTATACAACCTTACTTGACTACTCGGGGCCAGAAAGTCAATTTAATTGGTAAATGAGCCGACTTGATGGGGTGTCAGCTATCGCTGAATGCCGTCGTTCTTTCAGCGTCCTCGGGAGTCGAAAACAAAATTCATCGTGATATGTTCCCTGAGTCCACTCACGAAATAGCAAGGGATTGCAGCTGACCTATTTGGATGTACATGTTGATCTTCAGCTTGTTGGCAAGTCGAACATTTTGTCTGGCCGAGCAATTTCTCTTTCCGTCTTAGGCCACCCAATACACGCTCTTAGAATTTACATACATGCTAGTACCGCTTTGGGGATGCATATTATATGGAGCATTGTCGGCTTCATCCAAAATCTCCTTTTAACTCACGAGAGTAAGGCACGAATAATCTACCATGCATTATAAAAGAACAAAATCGTCTCTGCTTACAAAATCGATGTACTTCACTTCCTTTTACTTAACACAATTATCTTCCATGACCACCAAATGCTATATTATGACTCAGTATTCAGTCCAAGAAGAACGATTAAAGACACTTATTTGTAATATGAGCTCACAATCAAACTCTATTCCAAAATTAACACCAAGTTGCTTCATTTCATTCAGCGGCTCCTTAACCGCTTCCACTTACGACTTAATCATTAATTTACGCGTTCGCTTTCGAGATGATACTGTGGAAGCATCATAATCGCTAATAGCTCCATCCACCTTCGTTGCCTCAGAATTTAAATCTACTTGTGTGGCGGTACTTAAACTCTTGTGGTCGGTAAAAATTTGACGCTATGCACCATACAAAATAGTACCTCCAAATATTAGCGCAAATACAATTAGAGTAACTCCAAATAAATGTGTCGGATAATTCTTACCATGATTTCTCCATTATCGCGATCATGAAAGCTACTACGCTTATCATGTTTCGTTAGTACATATCGACCCACGATATGACGTCATTATAACGACATAGCCATCTGTCACGAGGAAGAAGTCGACAACGGAAGCGGTAGTCGGTTTCTCTTTCAACTAAGACTGAAACACCGTTCACGCTCGCCGCTCCGGACAAATGGGGCACCCGCTGCACTGGTCGGCTTGGTGTTAGATTGTTGCGATGTCCATCTTGGCATAGTACTCTCTTATAGTATCCCATTGGAGCCCGAGCTTCTTATTCGGTAACACTTGTAGGTCGTTCCCAATTAAATCGCGGCTTTACCACTACTTTTTGAAATCCATGACCAGGCGCACCTTCCCAATCGGAAATTCACATAGAAAATTTTATACAACTTAGAACTTCTCCTTAAAGGTCTACAACACAATTTTTCAAGTGCTCTTACGTACTCTACCTCGCTACTAGAATATTTCAAAATGTCATCGATAAACACCGCCTACAAATTTATCAAATAAGAGTGGAGCATGATTCATAAGATCCATGCATCTTGGCCAGGGCATTTGATGTAACCAAGCTTGACATCTGCCTAAAACTCATAGTGCCCATATCTTGTTCTAAATGCGACCCGATACATCATCCTCCTTAATCCTCAAGCAGTGGTAGCGACCTCGAGTCAATCTTAGAAAATCTGAGGGCATCACCGATTGATCAAATGGATCATCGATCCCAGGCAGCGGATGCTCAGTTCTTAATTATTTACTTTATTCAAGCGCCTATAATCAATCTGCCCAACCTCGGAGATACATCTTTCTTGACAAACAATACGGGGAGCACCCCAGGTGAACTACTTACGATCGAATAAGTCCACCTCCCAACGGCTACTTTGCAATTGAGTGCTTGACTCTTTCAAATTGCGGGGAGCCATTCTCACATGGTGCCATAAAAAAATCGGAGTAGTACAGGAAGTAATTCTATGGAAAGCTCCACACTGCATTGTAAGGAGGAAGTCACAGCGACTCTTCGGGGAACACGTAAATGTGTCTCGCGACATGGACAACTACTAGTTAGTTCTCCTCCTTTCTCGTGTATTGTATGGGCAAGATAACGACACATCCCTTTCTCGACAACTACGGGGAAACTAAAAGAAATGAGGCAAGATAAAAACAATTTTTCTATCACCTAGGAAAAGATCTTAGATTTTTCGGGACTAGATATTTAATCTTCTTAAGATGATAATCTATCACTTGCATGATGTCTCACAACAATCCATTCCCAAAATAAGGTCAAAATCATTCATCTCGAAAGGAAACCAAATCTATCTCCAAGCATTGATTTCCGATGCTTAGGGACAATTTCTAAGTACATCCTCGATCTTAGCAGGCTCCACTGCCGGCGTTAGGATTAAGAGTGGCGTAAGCAAAAATTTCTCGAGTTATCGAATATCTTTGGGAAAAATTTGAAGGAGATATGAAAAGAATGAGTTGCACGAATCAAACAAACTTTGCTTCCAACCCACATAGAAATTTAGAGTACTGTCATTACTCACAGGAGATTACGTGAAACTTTCCTTACGGGTAGCAGCGCGTACGACCACTTGACTCTACGCTCCGGTAGTTCGGCCGATACTACCACTTTCAACCTTTCTAGTTCAGCCCGAAGTTTCCCTCTACCACCCCGAAACCGACCTACAAAAACTTCCTTGATAACCTCCTACTGCTAGTACAGCTTGGAGTAAATGTCTTTAATCTTTCCTTTAACACACTTACCTCACGAGGGACTAATTAGTAGCAATGTGTCCTTCCTGGCGACATCGATAACGAGACCCTGGCTTCTGTATCGCGGCATTCCTGGCTTTATGACCCGTCTACCACAACGGAAACACTCGTTGTTAGTCTGCCTCCCCCGATAACCTCTGCGAGGTCCTCGAGAGCGACTAAAGACCTAGGCCTGAAGCGGCCCAGGTTCTAAATTGAGAATTAGTAAGCGTGACCTTGAACTAACTCATTGTAATGGCTGCTTGTTGAAGTAAGCGTCCTTAGAATCTAAGTTGATTGACCGCCCCGTCCCTAGAAACATAAATTATCTTCCTTTTTTTCTCCCCGTTAACTAAACTGTTTCGGCTGACTCCGTCTACACATGGGCATCATTCAATAATTCATGAAAAGTTGCAAAATTCTTGAGTGACAATCTGGTGTGGATCTCCCAATTCATCCCGTCCCTGAATCTCTCGATCCTCTTCCTCTCGCTAGCATTTACCTCTGGAAGTAAACGGCATAGATCACTGAATCTTTTCTCATAGTCATTTATATTCCTCCCCACTTGTTTAAATTTGGATCAATTCTCTTTTTAAAGCAGAGCGTGTCTTTGAAATAACCCGTTACGTTTAAAAAAATGTGTTTATATATCGTTTGGTGGTGGGACTCGGAGATAGTATAAATACTTTCGGAATAAAATCGATATACCGAGACTAGTATTAATTGAGTAGTATTTTATTTCACGGGTAATAATATATTTAGAATCGTTTTCATAAGAATTTGATTACAAAAAGTGGGAAATAAAACCGCATACCAACCGGGACCTAAAATTTCTCTATAAGGATAAACTTCACCACAAATATCTTCGCTGACATATCTTGGCTACTCACGTTTGGCGAAATCCGTCGTCCTCGTCAACAAATTTTATTTTATTTTCTTTCTCCGTTTCCTTCTCTTATTTTGTTGCTTAAGGACTAAAAGTGTGTTGGTTATCTTTCCACTTATCATCTTACTGGCGCCAAGGTAATAAAGTTTAAAGTTTAAAGTTTTTGTGATATTTTCTTAAGTTATGGAGGGTTGACTTTTAGTTTGACTTTTGTTGAGCAGGTTTGGGACTTTAAATGGTATATAGGTATCATCTAAGTTTGGATTATGTGGTTAGAAGTGATTATAATCGATTTTTGGGGATGAAATGTGTTGATTGTGTTAGTTGACTTTTTCCAAACCACCTTTAAGTTGTAAAAGTATGTTATTGGGCTTTTGATATAGTTGTTTTTTTAGTATAAGTTTTGATTTGTATGTGGTTGGAAGAGATTATGTTGATTTAAGTTGGGTAAAGTGAGTAGTATTTTGGGTTTTTGGAATTTAGGTTGTTAAAAATGGATAAATTAGTTTGGGGAAGTGATTTTTGGGTTGATTAGAATTTGTTAGAGTGTTAGTGATTGAATGGGGTGGGGGCCGATTGGAATGGAGGATGTGATGGTTGAAATTGTTGTTTTATTTGTTGACTAAGCACGACATTAATCGTAGAAAAGAGGGTTAAAAGAACGAACTAAAATGAGTTAAAGGTTGGCAAGGGAAACTTTAAGTTGCGTAGTTGTTACCTAAGTTTCTTATATAGAAGTTAATATGGTAGTAAGTAGTAATTGTAGTTTCGAATTGTTTGTGGTTAGGTGTGGAGGCGTGGGAAAAGGCACTTGGACCAAATTAGGCGTCAAATTTATTTATTCTTAGCTTGAGGTGAGTGGTATTATCTCGCGGGTGGAATTAACACAAATTGTGAATATATATATATATATATATATATATGTACGTATGTACATTTTTGTGTTGATATGCTTGAATATTAATCACTATGGAGTATGGATTGTATGCTGTTTTGTGAGTTATTAGGCGTTTTGAGGTGAAGTTGAGTCGTATTAGGATAAGTTGGTTTCCGGGTTGTTTTGAATTCGTTTGATGTTAGTGTGTGTTTTGTTGGTTGGCAGGTTGGAGTAGGATGAGTTGTATACGAGCTGATGATATATGTTGAGTTGTATTATCCGGTAATTTCCTTATACCTCGGTATAAGTGTGGTGTTTTTGCCTCGTTACAAGAGCATTGATAGCTTATGTTGACGGGCATAAGTTTCTCCCTAGAGGTTGAGGTTGATTATATGCGCATTCGTTGTAGAAATCCGAATTTATGCTGAGTTGATTGAGTGTTTAGGGGTGAGGTTGAACGTTGAGTTGGTGAGTTGTAGTTGTGGATTTTAGTAGTACTAGTGTTGTTAGCGAGTTGTGGAGTTGGATGGTCTACTAGGTTGAGAGTCGTAATATGCTTATGGTGTTGGTTGATAGAGTAGAGTCGTGAACTCATTTTGGGTATTATTGTCGTTGATTTCTTTTTGAAATGTATAATTATCATTTTATTGTCCTTGCTCGAATGTTTATGTTAGTTGATGAGCCTATAAATTTATGCATTTTGATAATGAATTAAACTAATGACTTATATATTATGGCCTTCACGTTGTACAACATTACGTAATACTAAATACATCTATCTTGAAATTAATTATTCTAATTACGCTAGAGTGAGAGTGTGGGTTAATTTCATTGCGTGAGATAAATATTAGTAAGGCTTGGCGGCTTACGCTCTTTTTCGCTATAGGCGGCATTTTATTTGTGCCGGGTTGGCAGGTGCTCTGGCGTTTTCAGTCTGTTCGGTGATTGTGCCAGAGCCTGAGTGGCGGCGGGTGCGGTGAATCCTCCACCAGTCTTCTTGTCGTTGTTTTTTATTGTTGTTCGGATTCCTCTATTTGTTGTTATTTCGATTTTAGACTGGGTTGTATGTTGATATTTGTACTTTGGTCGTTTGTTGTATATAGGTTGTGTTGATTTAGAAGTACCCACGATGGATCATTACACAACAAAAGCGTTCTTTTTCGATCTTAGTTTGTTCGGGACAAGTGTGTCCTTTAAATTTGATCTGTCCATCGATTTGGTGGTGACTCGGTGTCGAGATTTGGATGATTAGCCTCGGGCGGCCGGCAAGGAGTCGTTACGTGTGCACTCTAAGAGAAAAGCTCTCTCGGCTTGATTATGGCCGATCGCATGTGGTGTGCGTCGGCCGCTGACCAAAGATGCGTGTACATTTTCCGCCCAATCCCGGAGCTCCACCATGTAATCTATAAACTCTGAAATGTGGTCTGTTTTCTCATTAATTCTCGTAAAACCGAATGTGCTCTCGCATCTCGGATGAACTTCAATGCACGGATAGAGGGGAACTAGCTCCAGCGAACTTTGGCGGGTCTCGGCTTCCAAAGCAGGTAAATAGTTTGCTCTGCTGACTCCACTTCTGTTCTGCGACTTTATCTAATCTGATGTGATCTCAATCCCGCATTTACCACGGAACATTTGAGTCGGCCGCCCCGAGGTTACGATATTGACAAATTTGTACGAGTCTGTCGATGGATAACAACGTAAAATGACTTCATTTGACATTAATAATAATAATACACTTTTGTCATCTGGTGGTGAACTAACAGCAACGCCCATATGATTTGCATAAATCGACATAATCATACATCAACTTTGAATAATACAACCAAACAATACCTGACATAGTCTCACTTGTTATCATTGGTAGTATTCAAACATGACCTCGATATACAACATCAGTTCTAGAAACATAACGATAGGAGAGCAATAGGAGAAGGGCGGTGAGAACTTCTAGCCACCATCCGTCTCGATCTTAGTCCATGACACTTTGTCAAGCGGCTCCTTACTTGACCTCGGGAGATTACCCTAAAAACCTAGGCATAAAAGCCTTGCGTAGAGAATAGGGAGTAAGATCACGAGCTTAGTAGAATACAAATGCCAAATGGTATCCAAACACATATAATCATCTTGATATATAAGGACATATGTATAACATTAATGTAACTACTTCAAATTACATAATAACTCCTTATTCGGTATCACCGAATAAAATCATAATACTTAAATACGTATATATTCATAAACAATCGACAACGCATAATCAATATTGATCAAATCAAGCGACACAATCGATAATGAATTGATCAACAAAATACATAACATGAAACCTCGTCCTACGTCCGTCCATGACCATCCGCTGATACAAATATCTCGACATATATGCATCCACGATCCTCCCGGAGCCGAGGCTACCTCGCCGATATGCATATCGCGATCCTCGTTAGGCGCACCCAGCGATGTATATGTCGTTTACTTTGAATCAACACGCAAAGAATACACACCCGACAACAAATAATACCGCGACCACGTATTGATCGCGCATGACACTCTTGAGTATAATCCATGACAATCTCATAACATCAATCTCGATAACTCGACATACATTCGATATAACCCGCATGACTAGCCATACTAAATATATAACCATAATATATGAAAAGTTCCGTAAATTGATTTGCTACTCACCTTGAGTAAAGCTACTAAATATCTACTGCACAGTCACGTACCAAGTCGGGCTCGACTCCCCATCCAAAGCAATTATATGCGTTATTTACTATCTTTAATAATCTCACTTTCTATCTATTAATCCTCAAATAAATATCAAATATAATCCAACAAATTTCGATATAATTATCCTAGTTCAAAATATAGTAAAATGGTCTAAATATTTTGACCTAATATTTTTATGCAATAAAACTATATTTTTCTCCATTTAAATCCCGATTATTATTATTCTAAATATCATAATTCAAAATAAATATCAAATCAACGCCCAAAATTTTTAAAAATTTGAAAATATTTTCTTTGATATCTTCAAGGTTTCTAAAAATATAAACATCAAATTTATAATCCGAAATAATTTATTTTGATTTAAATATAAACTACAGTCATTAAATTGCAAAAATAGTAAAAAAATTCAAATCACTCCAAAATTGGACCGCGGTACTCAAGGTATAATAGGAAATTTTCAGATATAATATTTTTATTTTTCTCAAAGCTATGATATTTATTTCATAGTTTATACACTTTCTAGCTATTTAATTTCCAAAACTTATAATAAATAATATAACACTTCAAAATCAAAAATTTATTTTCCAAATATGTTTTATAGGTTAAAATATACTTATCAACCAAATTTCATAATTTTTAGAGTATTTTTACTATTTATTTCATATTTAACTTTAAAAGTCAACAATAGTCAACCATTTCGAAAATTCATAAAAATTATCAAACGACTCAAAAATGAAAAATTTTCTTTATGGTTCAGATTCATATCCTTAACATGCTTGGAAATAAATAGCAACATCATAGAATTTTATTTACTATTAAATTCTTGTTTTGTTTTCTTCAAAAGTCAACTTTAAACTCAAAAATAGATAGATTCAAAGTTCAAAATCAATACCTTAGATGATCAATTTGTTTGAAGAGATAGTTTAAGCTTGATTTCAACTTGAACGGGACGAAATATTTAAGAGAAAAATGGGGGAAGGATAAGTATTTGGGTTTTTTTCTTTTGTCTTTTTATAGAAATATGATGAAAACACTTTTTAAGCTAACTTCGACTATAGTTAGAAGTTAACTAATCCAAATTAGTTTTAACTGATAAAAGTTAACTAACTCAACTATAATTAAGCTAAGCTTCAGCAATGGAATGATTTATGGTTTTGTGTTATAGTAATTAAATTAAATGTAAAATGATAAAATATATATATATATATAATACTTAATCACTAAATGCAAATTATTTCGGGGTTACCATTAATATTATTTCTTTCGACTTAACATACTACTCAAAATTATTTATACTACGCCGGGTTTATAAATCAGCCAAATATAATATTATTTTAATATTTGTAGCCGAGAATTTTTAATCTACGCGTGACAAATCACCGAGGCTTCACGAAAAATAATAATATTAAATATTCAACCGGTACGGGTTATTTCATGTAACAATCTTCCTGATTAATTAGTGGATCTACAGTAACTAGATGATTAGCCTACCAGCGTTTAAGGGTTGAACACGTATAGTGCTTGTGTACTTATTTTGCACTTTAATTCTATTCGTTGTCATTAATTGCTTGGAACTCCGATAGAGATTTAGGGTTGAAATCATAAAATAAAAAGCTATTAACTTGTTGAGAAATTATATGTTGAAACAATTGTTTAACATTTCTTAACGGGTTAAAGACAACATATGACACTAAAGTGTTTTTCTCAAATTTTCAGTTCGATCACTCTACTTTAATATATTTATAATGACAAATCTAATAATATTAATTGGTTTGGAAGTTAAAGCCTAATAAATTATTGGTTTTGGAATTTAAAAAAAAAAATATTGAATAGTAATTGGTTTGGAAGTTAAAGCTAATAAATTATTGAGCAATTATATGTTAAAACTATTGTTTAACATTTCTTAATGGGTTAAAGATAAATTATATCACAAATATTTGTTTTCAAATTCTCAATTCGCTCATTCAACTTTAAAATTAAGTATAGGTCAAAAAAATATTTGTTAGTGACTTTATGTCCTGCGGCGAGGCATGATGCAAGAAGGGGTGAAGCGCTAGTTGTTACTTGAGGCACAATCATGCATTTAGCCTACTGAGTATTAGTGTCGGTAAAAAACAAATTTGCCTTCGCCATCCACGGCTTTGTTGATAGTTTCGTGTGGATAAGAGGGACCGATGGATGAAAGTAATCGAGAGGCACGACGCCATATATTTGTTGTGAACTAAGTGATACGTAGTACTTCCTCCGATCCTTTTTATTTATCGATTAACCATTTTTTACTTTATTCAAATTAGTTGTCGCTTAACCTATTTTATATTATATTTTATCTAATTTACTTTTAATTAATGAAACCAAATATATTTCCCATAAATACATTTCTCATAAAGTTTCCAATTTTAAGAGTATTTTAATTAAGATATAGTTATGAGAAATGTATTTTATGGAAAATATTTGATTTCATTAATTAAGGATATATTTGACAAAATATTATTTAAAACAGGTTAAATGACAAATAATCTGAATAAAAAGAAAAAAGAATGGTTAAGCAATAAATAATGCTTGGAGAATTATTATTTTGGATAAGGCGACTACTAGTGTAAAGGTGGACATATATGTCACATTAATGAAGTAGAAAGGAATATATAAAGAAGAATAAAAATACTGAAAGAAAGAAGATGGAAGAGCTATTAATGTTTTGTTTTAGGTTAGTTGTCTGTTATTTGGGTTATGACTTTGTTATTGTATTCATTTCTGGTACGAGACTTCTGATTTTTAAAATGTAGCTCAAATTAAATTAGTGAAAAAAATAATTTAATATAATGTAAATAAAATGAATTACATTTTTATACAACGATTCTGACTTAGTTTGTTTTGGTTGTTTTTTAATCTGTTATGCTACAATAATCAATTATATTTAGGATTCATTTTAATTATTGATTTTTGTGTTTGATGAAATATTAATTTTATTCATATTTGGATCATATTTTAATTGATTTCCAAAAATACTCACAACTAGAAAATGTCGAAACAAACTGAGCCTCAATATTTCTTATTGATTACTATAGAACAAAATTTTATCTCCACAACACATTGTTTTGACTTCGAGTTCTTTGCCGGCTTAACGTCACGAACCTGCAATCAACATTAACACATACTCTCTCTGTTAGTAAAATCTTTTTTGATAGTTATACTTTTTAAATTTTAACCTTAAATATATATTTTTTTATATAATACTTGATAAAAATATATCGATTAAAAAGTGCAGCATCTTTTAAGAACTACCAACGATCCCGATTACACGATTACCAACACAATGACACTACCTAAATGTAACCAAACGCGGAAATAGTTGAAAGTAAAAACACAACAACTTGGTAATTCGGGTTAGGTTACTAGATACCGAGGGGCAAACATCAGGTGAAGGATTAAAACATGATCACGAGAATTCCTGAATAAGAACTTCTGCTTGAATGCTCCTTAGATGCACATTCTATTACATATCTGATATAAGTCAGAATTTCCTTTTTGAGCTTGTGCATCATCCATTTTGATCTTATCACTGGTAATGTGTGTCAACTACGTGATGTCACCCAACAAACACGATTGTATTAAGTAACAAAAGTGTTAACAACGGTTATGCAATCTAAAATGGTTTATAGAACACTCATGCATTCGATACCTGATGATCGAAACTATAAAGCTCAAACCTACTTGAAACACAATTCTCTCTTATTAACGATACTTCAAGGTACATGAGGTCTTTATATAGTGTGGCTTCAAATCCGAATTTATGAAACAACACCAAAACAAAACTTCCATCTTGTAAATCAATTAATGCATTCGGTCCTCTTTCCTTCTTTGTTATAGACATGTGCATCTTCTATCTTGATCACTAAGTAATGTCTTTTCCATTAACAAAATCATATCTACCGAGATCTTCTTCATAAATGGAAACAAAATCTTCTTCGAAAGATTCACTCTGCCCTCGAGCTGTTGCTACCAACTGTTAGAGACAGTTGGTCTGACATCGCGAAATACTTGGCCAATTTTCATGCACTAACAAACTCCCCCTTTGGGTAAGTTTTTCGCGACAAATCTCTTGAGAACCTCACACGTCACAATTCAGCGTATATAACCGCAAATCAAAATAACGTATATAACCGCAAATAAGAATAGCATAAATAACTGCAAATAAACACATGATGAAATACGAACCACAATCATTAGTCCAAATGTCAGAACAATAGTTAAAGATAGATGGCTAAACAGATGTCATATAAAATATAAAACACAAAGCCATTATGGCAAACACCACCAAATACCCAAAATACACATCACAAAAGATAAAAATTCCACCATAGGGTTCTCCATTCGGACATCTCCCCCTATTTGTATCAAAAACAGAATCAAAGCTCCTAAGCATACTTGAACCATCAGCCATAGGCACATGGACAATAACAGTATCAGGTCTGAGGTCCCTCTGCATCCCTGTCACCAGTAGTTGGATCAACATCTACATCATCAGCTTCATCCAAACTTCTCAAACGTGCCTCTAGCACAGATTTTCTAGCAAGACAAGATTGAATAATCCCATCCAAATGCCTGATATCATCTCTCAAGAGCTGGACTGTCCCATCATTACTGCTCCCTGAAGCCCCGCCAGTATCAGAAATAAGTGCTAAAGGAACATCAGCCACATGTGTGCCTTCCATCAGTTTGGGACTGATAGTAATAACTCCAGGTGGTGGTCCCTCAATATCATCTGCAGTCAGAATGTCTTCGTACTGGGCTAGGATGATGCTACATATCATGCTAGGATAGGCTATGGGTTTCAGAATGGCATGGGATTGCGCATGTTGTACAGTTTGATCAAATAGAACTCAGCCTAAATCAAACGAGGCTCCATTACCTATCATGTACAAGACCCTACCCAATGATTCAGACACGCTAGTGCTATGGTAGTGGGGATCCAATTAGCTACACCAACCTCGTCTAGCACAGCATACTTGACACTTAGTCTAGACGAAGGTAGCCCTTTGTCAGGCCATGAGTCAATAGCCCCTCCAGTTAACACCTTGACAATATCATTTGGCCTAAGGTTGTATCCCGTGGCACCCCCATTTGGTCCCCCAAAGTAATCATTTATCAGTCTAGGGCAGAAATCAAAGGAAAAGTTCCTGAAGGTTACCCTACGATAATTTGAACTATCAATGTCATCAATATCCTCCAGAATGCTCATGCTATTGGGATTCTTTTGAGTCACTTTTGACAGCATCTTCTCGGCAGCTATGCATCTATTTGCCACAAACTTCCATCTGGCTTCCTCCTCTTCAGAATTTAGCGATACATTGATTGTGGGAACGGCAGCAACATTTTTAGGAATCCTTCGATTCCCAACTCTTGTTCGGTTCTCATTCATTCTTACTTTCCCCTTAGCCTTCCTCCTCTTCTCCATCATTGCGGCAACATATTCTTTATCTAACTCATCAGCCTCCTCATCCTCATCATCACCCAGTGAATCATGCTCAGGTAACCACTCATCATCGATAGATGGTTGAACAATAGGTGGAATCATTTCTTTAGGACCAGATTATTCAACTTCTGGCACAACATCTTCTACTACTTCTGCATCTGCAGCCTCATGAGCAGCCCTTCTAGCTCTCCTCTCAGCCTTTCTTACTTTCTTATCAGCTCTCTCTTCTTTGCTTAACTTCTTTTTCTACTTAGAGGGTTCAACAGAATCAACTAATTTTCCAAGCTTCATCTTCTTAGATTTCTTCTTTTTCTGGCCAACCTTCTCAAGAATCACATCCCCAACACTAACATCCATGGTTTCATCACCATCTTGACCAATAGTGTCAATGACACTTGGTGTCACATTTTCAGTAGCCTCAACAGTTATAGGCTCAATATCTTCAACAGATGGTATGTCAACATCCATACCTTTCATACCAGTATCAATGATAGAGTCATTGATAGATGATCTCAACACATCTCCCCCTAGAGGAGTAGAATCCTTCATTCCATCCACAGTGTCCTTGACACTTGGATCTACATTCTCACCCAAACCATCAGTACTTAGTCCTTCAACTTTTTCAGTCATCATGTCCTCAGCACATGACACATTCATATCACCAGCAGCACCACTACCAGCATCGATCTTAATAGGTTCTTCAGAAATAATAGGGGGTTCAATAGTCTTACCTTACTGGCCTTGACAGATGGTGTGACCGATGGTTTTGACACATCTACCACTTCTAACATTTTAGCAACCGAAGAGTCTTTGACTCTTTCTTCGACAAGTGGACTAAATTCTTCTCCAATACTATCCTCCACTATGTTAATTTCATCTTGGGACTACTCCCCACCAACATCCTCATCTTCTACATTAACAATACTTAACCTAGGGTTGTCAAGTTCTCAGACCTTCGTATATTCCACCAAGGCAAATAGAAATTGTGGATATTTGGTTGAACTTCTTCTTGTATCTCTTCTTGTGAAGCATTTACAGGAGGAATACTCCTAATGGGCATAACATCAAGCACTGGTTCCTCAACCCCTCTGGTACCTGTCGAAACAGGGGTTTTCGACCCTATGGATTTCAATTTATGCTCCTTCCCTTTCTGGGTTTTTACATTCACTGCAGGGGAGTTAATCTCCATGCATGTATCATCATCAGTTCCAACACCCTTGTTCTTCCCTTTAGTCGCTTTTCCTGACGTGTTAAGGCCTCGTCGAGTTTTCACCATTTTTAGTTCTTGGTTTTTTTTTTCGAGAGAATGGTAGGGTTATGAGTAATTGGGTATAGAGAGAAAGGATTTGTGTGATTGGTTGTGATGATTGAAGAGGTAATAAGATGAATTGGAAGGGAGTTGATGACGGTTTTGGAAATGTTTGAGAATAAGATATGGAAAGTTTTCAAAAAGGAATGTGGGTGGTTAAGACAAGAACTTACCATAGTAAACAAACCACAGTTGCCTTTAACCCGAACATTAACTTCTCCTTCGAGTTTTTCCGCTAAAATAAATTCACCAGGATTGGATCCTCTAGTCAATGGCCCACAGATATAATGCTTTGCACCTAAATATTGAGAACACTTGTTCCCACTCCACCAGTTGTAACATTTGGTATTGACTTCATACCTCCTAGTGCTACAACCCTTCTTTGATTGCTATTTATCGATAACACACAATCCAAGAGATGTTCTCAAGGATTCAATCTTAGCTGCATCCAAGGCTTTAGTAAAAATATTTGTCAATTGCTTATCAGTACTCACATATTCCAAGGAAATCACTTTATCTTCAACAAGCTCCCTGATGAAGTGGTGTCTAATATCAATATGCTTTGTTCTACTATGCTGCACTGGATTCTTGGATATATTGATGGCACTCAAATTGTCATAATAGAGTATCATAGCACCTTGCCTGACATTGTATTCTTCAAGCATCTGCTTCATCCACAAGAATTGGGTACAACTGCTACCAACAGCTATGTATTCAGCTTCGGCTATAGACACAGAAACTGAATTTTGTTTCTTGCTGAACCAAGATACAAGATTATTCCCCAAAAAGAAATATCCTCCAGATGTGCTTTTTCTATCTTCAGTATTTTCAGCCCAATCAGTATCACAATACCCTACCAAAGAACTGTTAGTATCAAAAGAATACAAAAGACCATAATCCACAGTATCATTCACATATTTAATGGTCCTTTTGACTTGATTCAAATGGCTTTCCTTAGGATCCACTTGAAATCGGGCACATACTCCAACAGAATACGCAATATTTGGCCTGCTTGTTGTGAGATAGAGAAGACTTTTTATCATGCTCCTGTAGTTTCTTATGTCGACCGAACTGCCATCGACATCTTTACCGACTTTCACATGAGTTGCAGCAGGTGTCCTCTTCGACTTGGTATTTTCAAGTCCAAACTTCTTGACTAAGTTCTTGGCATACTTGGACTGAGATATGAAAATGATGTCCTTCATCTGTTTGACTTGAAATCCCAGAATATAATTTAGCTTACCAACCATACTCATCTCGAACTCGGACTCCATCTATTGGACAAACTGTTGTACCAGTTGTTCAGACATTCCTCCAAATATTATGTCATCAACATAGATTTGTGCTACCATCAATTTGGAATTCTCATACTTAATAAAGAGAGTCTCGTCAGTTCCTCAACGTGCATATTCCTTGGTCAATAAGTACTTTGTGAGTCTCTCGTACCATGCTCGAGGGGCTTGCTTGAGGCCATATAAGGCTTTCTTCAGTTTGTACACATGTTGGGGGCAACTGTCATCAACAAACCCTTTTGGCTGCTCTACATATACTTCTTCTTCAACCACACCATTCAGAAAATTACTTTTCACATCCATTTGGTATAATTTGAACTTCATCAAGTATGCTAAACTTAGAACTAAACTTAGAAGAAGAAGTATAGCCTCCAACCTGACAACCAGAGCAAAAGTTTCCTCAAAGTCTACACCTTCCACCTGTGAGTATCCTTGAGCGACTAGCCTTGCTTTATTTCTAGTAACAACTCCTTGCTCATCAGACTTGTTTTTGAAGATCCACTTTGTTCTTGTGACTTTATGATCCCTGGGTCTGGGCACAAGCTCTCACACATCATTTCTTTGGAATTAGAGCAATTCATCTTGTATGGCATTTATCCAATGCTCGTCTTTGAGGGTTTCATCAACATTCTCCGACTCTACTTTAGATATGAAACAGTTTTTTCCAATAAGGTCAACCATTTTTCTGTAGTCAACTGGTTCCTTCCTTTTTTTTGTAACACCTTGATCAATCAACTGGATGGTTTTTCTGGATTCGACTGGCTGGTTGTATAGGTCGACTGTCATTACATGTGTCATCAACACCCTTGCCATCAGCAGTATGGTCCTTGTCAAGCGTCCACGTGTCAGTCACAGGTGCAACATCATCTGTACAATCATCATCATTCTGCTCAACCCCGGAGTCGAGAACCTTCACATTAATAGACTCCATGATCACTTGAGTCCGTTTGTTGAATACACGAAGAGCCCTACTATGTCTCAAATATCCCAAGAATATACCTTCTTCACTCTTGACATCAAATTTCTGTCTCAGTTCACGATCCGCAAGAATATAGCACAAACTACCAAATACATGAAAATATTGAACATTTGGCTTTGTCCCCCTCCATATTTCATAAGTTGTGTTTTTTGTACTTGAGCGTAAAGTGATCCGATTATGGATGTGGTAGGCAGTATTGATAGCCTCGGACCAAAACTTAAGAGGGACACTGCTAGCATGGATCAGAACACGTGCTATCTCTTGAATAGTTTGATTTTTCCTTTCGACAACACCATTTTGTTGTGGTGTGATAGGGGTAGAGAATTCATGAGTAATACCTTCGTCAGCACAGAACTCAGCAAATTTGGAATTTTCGAACTCTTTCCCATGGTCACTCCTGATCCGAACAACATGTTGCTCTTTCTCATTTTGAACTTGAAGAATCAGCTTCTTGACTACCTCGAACGTGTTAGATTTTTCACGAAGAAACTCCACCCATGTATACCTTGAGAAATCATCAACACACACATAAACATATTTCTTGCCTCCTATGCTTTCGACTTGCATAGGTCCCTTCAGATCCATGGGCATCAGTTCAAGAACATGAGTTGTGACCACCTGTTGTAGCTTCTGGTGACTACTCTTGGTCTGTTTGCCAACCTAACACTCTCCACATGCTTGATCTTTGACCTCAATTATAGAAATTCCATGAACTGCTTCCTTAGAGATAATTTGTTGAATATTTTTGTATTTAGTATGGCCTAATCTCTTGTGCCACAGTTTAGCATCCTCACCTTTTCTAGTAGACAAAGCTCGTACGGAACTCCACATGTAGCAATTATCAGCAGACCTCGTTTCATGCATAAATGTCTTTTTACAATCATTATTGATAATGTACCCCTTCTTGTCAAAGAACACTTTCATGCCATCATCACATAATTGACTTATACTGATGAGATTTGTAGTCAATCCTTCTACCAAAAGAACATTTGTTAGATTTGGTAAACAATCAACATTCATATTTCCTCTACCAATAATTTTTCCTTTGCTTCCATCACCAAATGTGACATGATCTCCGTTTAGTAAACAAATATGAGTGAGATATGCCTTCTTCCCCGTCATGTGTCTAGAACATCCACTATCAAAGTACCAACTTGATTCTGCTGTTATTTTCAAGGAGGTGTAAGAAACTTCAGTCACATTGTTCACTTTCTTGACCCATTGAGTTTTGCACGATTGATACTTGCTTCCTTTTGGTCTATATATTTTGTAACAATATGGGACAATGTGACCTTTCTTTCCACAGTAATTACAATACCTAACTCTATTTCGCATTTGTCGATGTCCACCAGCTGCCCTTGCTGTCTTTGACTGTTGGTTCCAACCTTCCTGAACAAATTTGGTATCCTCTTTAGGTTTGAATCAATTCCCTTTGTTGAAACCGATTCCTATACTATCACCGGCATCTGTTCCAATTCCAAGAATCTCCTCCAAGATGTTTGTGCTTTAATTCATCATTTGAAATCCCTTATTCAGTGCATTTACTTGAGCCTTCAAGTGCTGAATCTCTTGATCTTGATCTACTCCTAATTTCTTCAGCTTTTCATTTTCTATCTTTAATTTGTTCCTTTCAGCATCCACTTTGGTATAAACCACTACTAACTCCATCCATTTGCATGTAGAAGTTTGTAATTTTCAAAGACTTCTTCATCACCATATCTTCCTTTCTTCACTGTAGTCGCTCGCTATCATAGCATCAAATAAGTTGGGTCGAGCACTCCAAGAAAAACCACGAAGCTTGCCGATTCGGGTCATCCTATCCATCTCTAATTCTCATCACCAAGGTAGACGAGTACCCTTGACAAATTTTCGATATAGTTGGGACATTCTGCTTGAACATGTCCAAAGCCTTCACATTCTCTACATTGGATACCCTTTGATTTGTCAGACTGGCTTGGACCATAATTGCTTGGCTTCTTCCATCTGTTGTTGTTCCCGCCGGGCATCAGACGGACTACTACCTTACCAAATGGTCGGTTGAATTACTGAGAGTTTTGTCAGTTCTTAGCAGTTATTTATGTTTTCTCCTAATTCTTCATCATCGACATCTTCCGAATAAACTTTTAATCCAACACCTTTCTTCTTATTAGGCTCACCTTCATTTAGAGACATCTTGAATGTTGCCAGATTCCCAATTAACTTGTCCAGACTCATGGTAGTCAAGTCCTGAGCTTCTTCTATAGCCGTTACCTTATGCGCAAACTTCTTAGGTAATGTTCTTAGCACTTTCCTTATCAACTTCTCGCATCATTTGACATATATAGGTTCCCTAATGAAAATGACTCATTAGTCATCCTTTCAGCTTGTTGTTGTTCATTTACGACTCATCATTTCCATTCCTCGGGGTTTCAAATCTTCCTGCTAACTGCTAGAGTCTTCGACATTACCGCACTTCATGTTCCCCATATGTAGTTTGCAAAGTATCCTAAAACCATTTTGCCACGGTATGTGTTTAATCGCTTAAAACATTAAGATCCACTGCATTAAAGATAGCATTTATGGCCTTGTCATTTGCTAAGGCAAGTTCCTGTTCTTCCACCGTCCAATCATCCTTAGGCTTTATAGTTATTACACCTTCATGTTCAACATACTTCGTGAATGCAAATATCCTAGCCTTCAAAGAGCATGCTGGGGCTTGGTTCCATCAAGAATAGGTGGTTGCGTAGTGCAGATCCTCATTCCCTAAAACCTATCTCGGGGGGCTAGATTGAACCCATCTCACTCTTATATGCTGTAGCTGCCCACTCTATACCATAATTGATAAAGTGTAACCTGCCTTACGCTTAACTACCAACAAGATACCGCTTACTAACACACAATGACACCACCTAAATGTAACCAAATGCGGAAATAGTTGAAAGTAAAAACACAACAACTGCAACCTGGGCCAGCGCAACGCCATCTACGCCTCGTGGTGGACAACTTGCCCGGTACAAGGATTCCACTATGATACAGAATTACAAACAAGGACTCTACACCAATGCTCCATCTCGCCTCTATTCTAATCTTATCTCAATGTATAAGTTCAGTCACTCTCGACCACTTCAATACACCCATCCTCCACTACACACTCTACTATCCCTAAGATGCGGTCAACTATGCAGTGAATCACTACAAGTTGTGACTGCTGTGAACAAAGTTGTTGTACAATCAAAAGGAGTTTATAGAACACTTCGTACATTCAGCCTACACAATGATCGAAACTATAAATCTCTCAAACCTCACAAAACACAATGCAGAATTCTCTCTTATTCTTCGATACACTCTGTCCGGGTGATAGAAGTTTTATATAAATAGTAATAAATCAAGTTTATGGAAATAACTTCCATCTTGTAATTCAATTAATGCATTCGTTCCTCTTTCCTTCTTTATTATAGACGTGTGTATCTTCTAGCTTGATCACTAGTCACCTTTCCATTAACCAAATCATATCTACCGGTATCTTCTTCATAAACGGAAAACCAAATCTTCTTCGAAAAGATTCACTTTTGCCTCGAGCTATCGTAAGTACTAACCGTTAGAGATGTCAATACAATCATGTAAATACTGGCCAATTTACATGCACTAACATCAATGGAAAGAATTTGAAATATATTCATTGATATAGCTTTCATCAAGTATTATACAATACAAACAAAAATATATACGGTCAAAGTTTAAAAAGTACAATTATCAAAAATTCAAAAGTGAACAATCTTTTAGAATGTATAAGTCAAGTCCAAGAAAATAGATCGAGGTGGTAAAGCCCACCAAAATACACTATTTCAGATATCGCTTTGCAAGCTCTAGTGGTTTTTGTCATACCAAGAATCAATCCTTAGTTTAGTCACAAATGATAAAAACATGACAGGTCTAACTAAATCTGAATCAAAATCATCTGAATAGTAGGATATTTTGGAATTCTCTCTTCAATAATTTTTAAGCAAATATTAAACTTACTCTATTTTTTAATTATCGTTTAAGTCATTCAGACATAGATGAAAAAATAAAAATAATAAAAAAATATACACCTAAAATGTAATGATAATTATATTAATTCAAACTATATCATTGATTGGTTGAAATTTTAAAGATAAAAAATAGTCAAAAACTACATTTGAAAATATAAAAGTTCAATTTATTATACCAAAATGATAAATATTTTGAAATAGAAAAATTAGATTAATTAAAACGACAAATAAAAAAATGGAGGGAGTATAACATATACAAACATATTTGAGTTCAAATTAAAAAGAAATCATTTTTTTTTTTTTTTAAAGTATTAAATACAAGAATCTTTTTCAAATTTATGGAATACAAAAATACATGAGTTCAAAATTTAAAGAGTTAATCATTATAATTAAAAATTCATAAAAAATTTCAATGTTCTTAGGATAGAGAATTAGTTTTATATAATTAATCAAGTATTTGATTTTGTATAATTAGTTTTCTATAGGATAGTCACATTAATTTTCTAAAATAAATTAGGATAAATTAAATAGTGATAACTTTTATTAAGAAAAAAAATATTATTAATTTTTTTCTTTGTTCAATGACAAGGCTATCAATTACATATCAAGTTAAAATTTTTTCCAAAGAAATGGTTGGCCGTATCATCCTATCTTTTGGATTAAAATTTTCTCAAAATTTTCTAAGTTATGAATCACACCAAACTCTCACTTTTATAGCACAAATAACTTTTCATATATTGTACGTGATGTATCATGATGATATTCACCTACATGTATGTAATATATGTGTTGTCATGACCATAGAAGTCCACTTGTAAGTCAATGGGTAGTTATCCATCAAAAGTATGACAACTACCCTTTCACATATTTCAAATGCTCCAAAACCTGCCGTAGATTCAATTCCCAAATGGTCTCAAAGAACGGCTGCCGCAGTGAGCCGCTCCTTCAGCCGCTGGGCTCAACCACTATTAGGGGTTGATCCTACAGCCATTAGGGGCCAAAAACACTCCGGGAAACGTATCGCCCCCATTTCGGTTGTAGGAACGCCCTATTTTGCGTCGTTACGCGGCCGCATTTAGCATTTCGGATATCATTTTGTGCTGTTCATACTTATTACACAAATGCGGTAATCCCCCACAAGTCAGGTAATATTATCTTCCTCATGATGTATAAAACATATGTATGGGATGTAATGACATTGGACCCATACATAGTGTAAACATCTCAAATCTCTAACGAAGTAAAATGCATCCTATAGAGTACATTCGACTCCTAAATGCTGAAGATGGAAACATCACACACTTAATACAAATTATATTCTTCATCAAACAATCTTTGCATGCACTGTTAAAGGCCATATGCACACCCACAAGTTAGTAAATATTTATAGCTAGAGCACTCTCTACTAATCGAAGCGGCCCAGTTTTATGTTTACAAAGGTGGAGTCAACTCATCCCAGTTACTTAGGATGTGTTCATCGGTATCGTTGATTAACCCTTAGTTTTCAAACCATCCTCAATAACAACGTAACTGTCAAGTTTCAAACTTAATGGCAAAACTTAAGCTCATAGGCACATAACTAGTGACTTGTTATTACCCATTGAATTCTCATGTAGAATCAATTTCCTAGACAACGGCTTTCATCATCGGTGCCAACTTATTCTTTAGACCCATGCCATTACATGTTCTTTTTCACTAGCTTTGTAGAGGTTTCGTTACGGGTCCGCAAAGATTTATCCGAACTTTATAAAAGTTAAGGTGATCACCCCATTGATTATCATCTCTCTCACATAAGTATGTCTCATGATTAATGTCTAGACTTTCCATTATAGACATCACTATAAGCTCGAGACACTACATCACTACTATCACAATACAAAGAAATGGTTATCATTGGTTGTGGCCAAAACTCATATTCACATAGGAATTCCCTTAACCATTCTGCTTATTTGCACGCTACACAAAGAGCTATAAACTCTGACTCCATGGTAGAATGTGTTATGCAAGTTTGCTTCTTAGAAACCCAACTAATCGCACTACCACCTATTGTAAAGATCCACCCCGAGGTAACTTTAACCAACTCGCATCACAATATCCTTCTAATACTGCTGGAAAGTCATTATACACTAGGCTATAGTCACTTGTTTTCTTTAGATAACCAAGTACTCTCTCTATAACCTTCCAATGTTCTTCAAGTGGACGACTAGTGTATCTTGACAACTTATTCATTGCATATGCTATATCCGGTCCAGTGAATTGTGTTGCATACATTAGACTCCCTATCACTTTAGTATAGTCTAATTGGGAAATGACTCTACCTTCATTCACTTTAATCTTTACACTCGAATCAAACGGAGTATTTACATCTCCAATCTTAAGATAATTGAACTTGTCAATCATCTTATTGATGTAATGAGCTTGGTTTAGTGAAAAACCATTCGAGTGTCTTTTTACCTTAACCCCAAGGATCGTATCTACTTTATTCAAATCTTTCATTTGAAACTTTGAAGTAAGATATTTCTTGATATCCTCTATGCCTTTCATGCTATCACTAAAGATAAGCATGTCATCAACATAAAGACATAAGATAACCATGCAATCACCATTTGATTTGTAATACACACACTTGTCAACACATTTGTGTTTGAAACCATTTTGAAATATCACATCTTCAAATTTTTGATGCCATTGATTTGGAGCCTGTTTAAGTCCATACAAGGACTTCACAAGTTTACAAACTTTCTTCTCATTACCCAGAAGTATAAAACCCTCAGGTTGCTCCATATTAACTTCCTCAGTCAAATCACCATTGAGATATACAACTTTTATATCCATTTGATGTACAAACGATTTATATAAGGATGACAAGGAAAAAAAACATCCTTATTGACGTGATTGTGGCAACATGTGCGTAGGTATCAAAATAGTCAATTCCCTCTCATTGAGTGAATCCTTTAGCAACCAATCTCGCCTTATAGGAGGAAATCGTACCATTGGTGCTATACTTGATTCGAAAGACCCATTTGCAACCAATAGGTTTTGAACCAGGAGGCAAATTAACTAAATTCCAAGTACCATTTGACAAGATGGAATTTATATCATCATCTATGGCTTCTTTCTACAAAATGGAATCTCTAGATGCCATAGCCTCTTTGTAAGTACTTGGTACTTCCTGATCAACTTGAAGAACATACGGAGTTTCCTTATAAACTCGATCTCCATTACCTTCTACAAAAAGATAATAGAATCTAGAGAAACAAAATCTGAACTCAATTATTTTTTAACACGTTGCCTTTGACTACTTTTAGGTTCACTTGATTCAACGATTTCTTTTCCTTTCTCTTTTACCCCCACATTTTCCGTTCTTCTTTTAGTTGAATCATTTCCACTTGAAATGATAGGGTCATAATGAAACTTGTTCTCAAAGAACTCAACTTAAATAGACTCAACAATCTTGTTGGTCTCTAAGTTCAATAGTCTATAAGCCTTTGAATTTGAAGAAAATCCAACAAAAATGCTTCTTATCCCTCTAGGACCAATATTTTTTTGTTGGAATCTAAGATCTTGTAATATGCAATGCATCCCTACACTTTAAAATAATCAAATGTTGGATTTCCTTCCATTCCATAGTTCATATGGTGTAGTCTTAAACTTCTTAGAAGGTATTCTATTGTAGATATGATAAGTTGTCAAAAGAGCTTCACCCCACAAATCATTGGCTCAACCCGAGTTTAACAACATTGCATTTACTATCTCTAGTAAGATCCTCATTCGATTCACAATATCACTATGAATCAATTCCAAAAGTTTTGCTCGTCTTTCAACTTCCTTATCTGGTTTTTTAGACATTTTTGTTTTAACTCAAATCTCTCATTTATCATCCATTGAGTCTCGACATTTTATATTATCATGTTTAGACATAAAATTGGTAATAGTGCGTATGCAGCACGAAATATGTCATAAATGTAAAGACACACCCGAATAAACAATATTTACTTCATTAACACAAATTTAAATGCTTGGGGGGGATAGGCTAATTTGACTTTCTTTGACTTTTCTCTCTACCCATCAAAGAACACCTCACCGCCGCTCGTTTCTTTTTCTTCTCCGCCGGCCTTATGGCCGACGGAGAGGAAGCCCAGTCACCCCTTTCACGTCCTACTCCCGAGGATGGTATTCCCTTCATATTAAATTCTTATGCGAAAGTTGTTCAAGGCCATGATGTGACCGAATCACTTCACTTGGGTTTAGATTCATTCCCTTTCAGGCCAACATCTGTCTACCAAGGTAAACCGTCCGTGGTCTTTACTAGCACTGACAAGAATGTTCTACTGGAGTCTATGAAGCCGGTCCTTGTGGGCAAGTTTACCCACGGCAAACCTCCGTTTGGCGTCATTAAAGAGTTTTTTGTGAGTCTGAAGCTTCGAGGTGACTGTAATATTTCAATCTATGATAAAAAACATATCTTTATCGAATGTGAGTGCACGGCTGATTTCAATAGAATTTGGCTGAAATTGACTTGGTTCATTAAAGGCTATGAAATGCGGGTATTCAAATGGGATTCGGAGTTCAGCCCATTCAAGGAATCCCCAATTGCTCCTGTTTGGATTCGAATCGAAGGTTTGCCCCTCTACATGTTTGATGAAAAAGCTCTTCTATCCCTTGCTAATTCAATTGCTAAACCTATTAGAGTTGACCCCAGAAATATCAATAGAGTTAATTTGAGTTCAGCTAGAATTTGTGTAGAATTAGATGTGTCTTAGCCTTTGGTGGATTCAATTTGGGTTAGATTCGAAGATGAGATATCGAAAGAGGTCTTGGAAGGTTTTTGGGTTAGAGTATACTATGATGTTGTCCCTCCATTCTGCACTCTTTGTTCTCATATTTGTCACGGTTTGGAGTCTTGTAAGCGTAGGCCAGGGAAAAGGAACGAGAGAGATGCACACAAGGTGTTTGAAACATTGTCTCAACCAGGGGACTTTACTGTAGGGAAGGTGTTCGATGTTTTGCCCCAATCAGATAACAATTCTAATGTTGTTGGCATGCCGGCTGGGACACATGGTACCAGATTTGGGAGGAAGGGTGTGGTCTCCAAGGTGTGGAAGGTTAAGCAACAAGGGACATGTGTAGAGTATAGTAAGGGGGCTTCGAATAGTGATATGGTCCAGGAGGTATCCTACAATTCTGCACAGACTGAAGGCCTTGTTGTCGAACCAGCGGGGTTGCTAGGCTGGATGATAAGGACGAGCAGGTTGACACTGTACAGAACAGCTTCCAGCCCTTGGAGTTGCAACAGATTGAAGAGGTGGAAGGTGTTGGTGCGACCACAGTTCTTTCCCCCACAGTTGTAGATGTTGGAAAGGCTAGAACAGTGATTGATTTACAGCAGGGCACGGGCGACAATGGACATATTCTGCGGGAGATGCAGGCCTCACAGGTGCTTCAAGCTGTTTCTGGTGCAGCAGTTTATGGAGCGGGGATCTCTGAGCAGGGGGTATCACAGCACATCAATGGTGCAGGTGTGTGGATGTCATCAGACGACAAGGTGAGAACATCCAGGATCAACATTTTAGTTCCAAGTTTAACATGGAGAATGCGGGCTGCATTTTGGTCGATACAGAGGTTGGTCCTAATCTTGAGGTTGCCCAGCTTTTTCATGACATCAACAAGCAATCTGTTAGCATTACTATACCAGCAGATTTGGAGCAGGTGTAACACGAGAAGGAGCCTAATTCTGGAAGGGAGATATCACCTTCAGCTTTGTTTTGTTTTGCGGTTGCTTGTGAACAGGTTGAAGCTTTTCAGAACCGGTTGGAACAGGTCACACAGGGTGCTATTTCAGCTTCTCAAGCAGTACTTGGGGATAAGCTATGTGGTGAGGTTGGTAAGAGTGTGGATAATGGGCTCACTTCAAGAGGGCCAAAGTTACCTCTGAGGTTGGATTGCGCTAACAGGTTGGACGTTAATACATTTATCAAAGACATTGAAGATATTACTCACAAAATTGATAAGGCCGATAACACTATAAATTTAACAATTCTTTGAATAAGCATACACCAAAGTCTTCCTCGGGGACCATTCTGATGATAGTTCTTTCGGCCCGTGCTATGGTAACGTGGAGGCCTTATTTCGGATAAAATGTAAAGTGACAGATTTTTGGTTAGTTGTTGAGGAAGAAGCCGAACAAGGGCACGAGACCCGAGGCGCGAAATTAGATCTGTTAGTCGGATTGTACAAATTGGTGAGAGAGACAGGGGATCGTTAAAACAGCCGCCTGACCCGGGAAAAAGGCGTGTCTGAATCTCGGCCACGAGGACTTATTTTTGATGATAAAGGCTAATACCTTATCGTTTAGTGATCCTACTGGCCATTGGCAAAGATTCCAAATTTTATCTATAGGGTTCACTTTATTTATGCTTTTTAAAATTTCTATGTTATGTATGGGTTTCATCCCAAAAACTCTTATTTGCTTTCAATAAAATTGCCCCTAGTGGGTTTAAAAAAAAAAAAACAAATTGAAATACTTGAACATGCCATCAATTGACTATCCCATTCTAATGGATCTCCCATTCTTTGTCATTATATCACTTAAATCATTACGACAAAATAAATTTGATGAAAATAAATTCTTCCTAAGAGAATGTATATAAAATATTAAATAGTGACAGAAAACACAACACAGAGGTGAACTCTAAGTCCCTCTCCTTTTCTCAGACCTTTACTCCAGCATTGTTTAAGCGACATACTCTTTCTTGTTGAGTCTTGTTTGTCACCATGTTAGTTCACGTTCCTTGATCGCGCCAGCACAAAATTAGTGTTCACCCAATCTGCATTCTCTTATATATTGCCATGTTTTCTAATGGAAACAAAGCGCGGTCCTTCTTAGCAGTGCGAAAGATTTTTTTATTCCACGTTAGGCTGTTGAAAAAATTACCTTGGCTTAATTCATAAATCGTGAGCAAATCTGGCCAAAGAATCGAATAAATATATAAAAGCGAAATTACAATACATACATACATAAAATCATACTGCGATATGAATGCAGTACTTACAATAAATGCGAGAAATGGTTGTGAAACTTCACTCGAAATCGCTTGAATTCCTTAGCACACTCAAATGAAATGCCTCAGGATTAGTCAGCGCCCAGAGCGGTTGAATCACGCATTGGATTTGCTAGAACACATGAACTGTTGGACAACTAATTTGAGACAAACTTGACTCTCAAACTTTGATAGAGGAGAAAAGGGGAAAATGGGAAAGAAATGATTAGGCTTTTTCATTTTTCTAACTCTACGACATATAGGCACGTCCTGTACCGGCGAATGACTCAACTTCGTTAATAATCGGTTTAACCCGTTATGTAGATTAACCAACATTAATAAGCGAGTAAGTAACTAACAAGTTACAAGTGAGCTCGTTAGTTGAGCCATTCAATAAACTTACAAGTTTATTTATTCGATTTAGTTCAATATGGATTTTATACTATAAGTGTAAAATCCTCGATCGAGTATCTCGTCGATTTCAATCGACTCTCAATCTAGCAACCACGATTTAATTCCATACATGGAATATAACTCAACGTCATTCCATACATGGAATATAATTCAACGTCATTGAAGTTAGTTGTATTCGAGAATTTTCTCCAAGAGAAATGTGATAGCTTTATTAACCAGAGTCATCCGTCTACATGTCTCTTGAGCAATTTCACACTCAGTTGTAGACTACTAATAAAGTCATCATAAAAGAAAGACTCACTTAGAATGAAGCATTTCTTTCTATATCCACTTCAGATGTTGGAAGTTTGGCAAGAATTGCTCGATCTATATAACCTAAGGAATTACTACACGGAAATGCTCTTCGCTTGAGGAGGAAAGGATTTTGAAGACTACAACTTGATCCTAGCGCTACAAGGCTTTTCATCAAACTTAAACTCAAAATATTTATGACCAAGAGTCTATTAGTACCAATTTTAACATGTATACTTTCATTTAAAGTAATCCATACCTCTTTTGCGGTAGTAAGAAGCGAATAGATATCATATAGTTTTTGAGCGAGAGTGTTGAGAATGTATCATCTACACAGTGTCTCATCCGTTTCCCTTTTCTCCTTTGCAAGTCTCCACTCCTCTTGTTTCTTCGCACTTGCATTAGTGTCCAATGGTGGAATTGGTGGAAGATCATCCGAGAGAATGTAGAACACATTCAAGGATGTCAAAAGCCACTTCATCCGGTCTTGCCATCTCAAGTAGTTGGAACCATCGAACTTGTCTTCATTGTTGTAACACGTTCGACTCCGTCATTGCCAAAGACCTCTTCATCATCTCATCCATGACAAACTATTGTATTTAAATTGTTGGAAATAAACTTATATTTCACAATGAACAACTAATACAAAATTACATTACAATGATCAATAACTAAAAATACTACAATTCACAGTCTTGAATCCTGAAACTAATGTTTCCTAAATACAATACTTTGTACTATATACAAAGGTTGTATTGGTGGATAATAAGGATAAAGATGTTATGATTGAAGCGAATGAGAGTAAAAATGAAATGGTAATGCTGAGAATTTTAAGTTATGAATCACACCAAACTCTCACTTTTATAGCACAAATAACTTCTCACATATTGTATGTGATGTGTCATGATAATATTCACCCACGTGTATGTAATATATTTGTTGTCATTACCATAGAAGTCCACTGGTAAGTCCATGGGTAGTTATCCATCAAGAGGTATGACAACCATCCTTTCCTGCATTTCAAATGCTCAAAAACTATCATAGGTCGCCCCCAAGCTGACTCAGCTTGGCTATTTGCGGAAGCCGTTCCTTCAACCACGTTGCCCCTGCGGTCTCGCTCACTGACTTCATCGGGGCCGGTCTGCGGCCGTTAGGGGCAAAACACTGCAGAGCAGAATGCCCCGTTTGATTTGTAGCGTCGTTTCGATGCCGTTATAGAGTCATTACGAACTTCTCGCTGCACTTCATTTGTGCTTCATTTTGTGCATCATTTCATACGTATTACATAACTTTTCCTACAAAAACTAGTATGGGAAACTTTGTTTAGAAAGGAGATGGTTTCACATCCATTCAACCTTCCTCACTCGCCATTTGAACCGCACAAAGGAAGAGGATATTTCCCAACCTCATTCTTTTCCATCTTGCTTGCATTTGGGCAAGCATGCGCTTACATTTATCGCAATTTATTAGGATTTTTTTAATCTCAAATGATATGATACTTCTACAAATTATTTATTTCTCATTGGCATCAACAAATAAAACCTATAGTCACCGATCACATTGAATACATTCTAAATTTAATTGATCAATTCAAGTTATATTGTTAAATTTGTATATGGACAAGTTTGAAGCCATCTCGGCGAGACGTCGAATTAGATGCTTTCAGTGCGCCTATGGCGTGGAGTTCCCAATCATGACAAATAGTATTCTTTAGATAAATGTCGTCTTTAAATTCTTGAGGAATTCTTATTTATCACCCAGGCGTGTAATAGGTGGCCTCTGAGACCACGTCTAAAGGCCTGTCTGGGATAAGCACTCACTATATTGGTGATAGGCCCCAGCGAAGTAATAGAGGCGTAGCCGTTGGTACGTATTAACGTATTGTATGGACAAGTTTAGAAAAAATGCTAAAATAGAGACATAATAATTTCACATTTTTGCACGCGTTAAGTTGCTATATTTAATAACTTCATTATAATAAGGTGATTGCTTTATTCATTCACCTCATTACTCCAGACCATCTAGCACTAAATCTATATACCGAGTGATAAAAGACTTTATTATATTACGTGATTAATTGATTAATTGATTTCATACTTCATACCCAGCTAATCTAATTAATGTGATTTCATATATAAGATTTTGATAACCAATTAACAATGAACAAAGTATTGGTCAAGTTTCCTAATACTGCTCAAAGTCTGCTCGTTTAAGAACATTAGGCAAAAGAATAAAATTAAGACTCATATTCATATAAATGTAGAAAAACCAAAAGAAATAAGCTCGCATATTCTAGATTTATTTTTAAACACTATCAATATCAGTTTTAAATTTCAAGCCAATTAGCCAGTCATGTGATTTATTTCTACAAATATTTGTTTGTAGTAGAGGCAAATTATAAGTGTTCTATGTTTTTCGAGGTTTGATTATTATTATCCCATTTTATTTCAATATCCATTGGATTATTTATTTTTTCAAACATCGATATTTATCTTAAAACACATAAATTTGGAGCAAATCTATAGACATATAAAAAATTAACATAAATAATATTGACTCAAAAGAAAAGTATTATATAACCAATTAGAGAAAAACCTAAAACGTACAATAATGTAAAAGTAACTAAAGCTCAAAATAGGCGAGCAAATATTCAAGTGTTTTCATGTAAAGATGCATCTTGGTTGTGTAGGGATAGCGGGCTTAAATCAAACAATCAAGTTTATATCTCGAGCTAATGGAACCCGGATATAATAGCAATCTACCACCCCGCGCCACGATATGACCTCGACTCAAAGGATCCATGACACTTTCCTTGAGCTTCCGCGCCCCTGACACCAATAACAACCTCCGACGACAAAACTTCATGGGCTAATAGCCCATGCGCCTGCCGTGTTGGAAATCAATGAAAATTAATTCCTTTTATTATACTGTTTGCGACAATTGTATTAATTCATTTACGGATTGGTTAAATGTGATTCTTTGGAACTTCTTTGTTCACCTTGGTATTGTATATTACTAGTGTGGATTCTCGCTGATAATTTAAGGGTTATGGCGATTGCTAGATCTTACTCATTAATCGTTATAATAATAATGAGTAGTCAATTGTGTGTACAGCTTACTATTATCGAGCTGGCCTAGAAGGTCACACACATACAATGGCGTTAGTTATATTTCATGTATGAAATTAAACTCGTTGGTAAATTGAGTTGATTGTAATCATGAATATTCTCAATTAAATTTTACATTGATAATGTAAAATATAAATAGGATGAACGAATTAATTAATTAGACAATTGAATTAATTAGATAGTTAGATGAAGCTTGTTAGTTACTATTAACAACTTGTTAGTGTTTGATTTTATAGCAGTTTAACTAAATCAAGCGAGTTGGCTCATTAATCGTTCGGTTGGGCTTTAGACTAAATGATGGACGCTATATAAGTGATCACTTTATCATTTTACGTTTCATATGATTATGAAACAAAAGAAAAAACCTCCATCTCCTCAAGGATGGCGAAATACCAAAGGAAGAATTGAAAATTCTTCTGCTTGATTCCATCGATCCACCCAGATTCTAAGCAGAGCCCAAGTTGCTTGGATTCAGCACTCTCTGGTGTGGACCAACTAGAGCACTACATTTGAAGTGCTTTCAGCGATAGTCAAAGGAGGTTCGTGAAAAGATTTGGAGATAGACTTCATTGGCATCTGTTAGTACTCTCGTATTCATATAAGTCACTATGAATTTTAGATTAATTATATCATTTTGAGGATCGGGATGTATGAATTTGGTATTTTTATCACAAATAAAATTCATACTGAATTATGATGGCCTCGAGTCTCCAGGATTTGATGTATTTTATCTAATTTGATTGTGTGTTGACATAGTTGTTGGTTAATTTGATTAATGCATAGTTTATATATTCAATTGATGAATATATAATATGAAAAATCAACCCATTTTGTATGAATATCTGCATTTGAAATTATCGTTTGATGTATTGATTTTGATGATTGGATATTTATTTAATTGTTTCATGAATTGAAGGATTAAAAATTGATTAGTTTGTATTTTTAATTTGAGGTAAAATCGTTTCGATTCACGAAGGGTTACAAATTTCGAAAATTGTAAAATTAAATCGGTGTCGCGACCTTTGAGATTCATCAGTTTTGCGAATTTTTGAATTATTTAAAGTACTCGAAATATTCATTGAATTTGCAGATTGTTTTAGGTTTAATCGAAAAACTAGAAGTGTTTTTATGAAATTAAATTGGACATGTTTAATAATGATATTGTTGATGTTCATGTGAATCCACGTAATTTTTGAATTTTTTGAGAGCCTCCCAATGCGTTTTTCAAAAAGTAGCAATTAATCTAGAAAAAGCGAAAAGCTGAAGCGAATTGCAAAATGAGTTGCCGAACTTGCGGGCACAGTGCGAGGCGCGTCACGAATGCGGAATAGCGTTCGGTCACGGGCGTAGCTTCGCCGGCGTCTTATGGCGCCAGGCGGCGTGTCGGCGTGGGTGGCGAGCCGGCGGTTTAGGCGTTGAAGTTAGGTCGTCCGTTTTAGAAAACCCTAAATGTATTTTATGTAATTATTTTGGTTTAAAGTATTACTAATTATTAATTCGGTTTTAAATGTTAAATCATAAATTTTGTCATTAAGATGATTGAAAATATATCTTGAATGGCATTAAATGTGATTTATATTTCCCTTTCATAATTATTTTCATTAATTGATAATTATTGAAAATATTTTCATTAAATTTTTGAATTTTGGAGTTAATTACTTGAAAGTAATTATTCCATGATTTAAGTGGTTGATAATTATTGTAATAATTATCATTAATAAATGTATTAGTATTTCCAAATTGAAAATTTACGTTAATTGATAATTAATTATAAAATAATAGGTAATTAATTAGTCAATTATGAACATTTATTTTTCATTTCATTTAATATATGACAAGTGCATTTATTTGTTTTAATATTTTTGCTATATATATTGTTATGGAATGGAAATGAGAATGTTAGATATGACCCAATTTTATTTATTTGACTACGGTCATCTTAGGGAAATGTTAATAGCGTCTATGGCTGAAGGTCGTATTTCTTTTATTCTTGTGATCGTTACCCTTGACTTTGCGTCTTGTCTAGGATTGGGTTAGAGTAGTAGTATGTCTTCTTTGGTGGCGTGAAGATAGCATTTTCCTGAAAACGACACTTGGAGAACTTGAGGTTTGACATTGAAGAATCTGAACTTGTCTTACAAGAGGTGTTGTAATAGGACTTATGTTGGCATTTTGACATTAGAAAGTGATGTAATAGATTAAACCAGAATTAAATATACATATCTGCAAATGTGTGTTATTTGTATTTATTTTTCATGTTGTGTATGTTGCTTAGATATGTGATATCTATGCATGGTTAAATAAAGTTAAATAACATTAATCACCAAATAAATTTAATCAATGTATCGAAGCCAATTTAAAGTTATGAAAATCGATTTGCATAAATGCACAGGCTGCTTGTGATGGCGAGTGATGATTTTGCAATTTGATATGACAATGGATCATGTTGGTATTTCCATAGCGTTGTGGGCTTCGGATGATCACTCCAAGTAACTATTTGGTTTGGTGGTATGCTTAACGGTTTGTCGGAGATACAAAGTCGGGTAGCATGCTTGTATGGTATCTTTAGTGTCTGAGTTGTAGTTTCGTGGTGGTTGGTAACCTACTATTGTGCGGATTAAAATGTATGCGGTGTTGCCGTTTGAATCACAGGCATAATAGACTTTGATACGCTAACGTATTACTTCCCTACATGGTGGTTGATAACTGCTATTATACTTGATTCAAAATGTGGCCCCAATGTTGTCGTTTGAATCCGAGTATAGTGGATCTTGATACATGTACATTTTGTGAATTTGGAAATGCAATTATTATATTTACAATTCATTTGTAAGTATGTATGGATTATTTTGAACTTCTTGTTTATTTTAAGTTGCGTATTTTCTATTATGTTTGGCATATTTAAGTTTACCTATTTTATTACTTACATTCATTGGGCAAACTAAATGCGTGACATTATAATGTGAGAAATAAAACAAGGAGAAATCGAATAGCTTGTTGAAACAAAATGTTACAAATCTCCTTGACTATTATGTCGGTTGTATGCTAATAGAGGACAAACTTTAAATACCCTGAAACTTTAAGACTTGATTCAATCATGTTGATACGTTGCATGAACTTTGGTTCAAGTGAACAAAGTCACATGATATGATTGAAGGATAATTAATTTTTGACTCAATCAAAGGTGATAATGCTATGAAGACCAATATGTCATATTATTTCTTAGCCACCAAACAAGCCTTAAATAATAAATAGTTTAATCTTTTTTATAACTCGATTGAAAAACTATTGAATGATCTTGAATGTTATGTATCTACATCTCAAGACATGTGATTGGTATTTAGTTCTTTAACATGATGAACATGGTTCATGAATTGTGATAAAACAAAACCTTATGATATGTAACCAAATAAGAGAAGTTATCTGTCGGTTCTCATGATAAGCATGCAGGTTGAGTGAACATGGAACTACAAGTTGAGATTAATGATTAAACCATTATTTTTTCGAACTTTAAAGCATAGAAGAATGTTTTTAAGTAACATTTAGGAATTGAAAGAAAGATTTGATTAAATCTTATATCTCAAATAATTTTGTTGTCAAAACATGTGTGTCTTGGGCCCAGGCTACTAGCATCGAGAACACTAGTTTTGTCTCACATGATTTAATCATGAATATGAGCCAACTATAGCAATGGCTAGAAACGAAGATACAAAAGTGCTCGAGCTCTTGTGTAATGATAAGCGTACCATTATAAGAGCACCACAGTTTAAATCACTCCATGAAGGTGGTTGGGATTCTAAACTATTTTCTTTGCACTTGTAAGGAAGTAGAAATGAATGTCATGTTTGACATACCGTTTCATGTCAATTGATTACGTTAAGGAAACATTACTCTCTTCTTTAAAGAGACACATTGAACAACAAACAATTGAATACTTATGGATTATGACTCGAACAAGACTTGAGTATAATCTTGAGAGAAGCTTGATGAACTAAGTTAACTCTTCTTGGAGCTTAGTGGGAGGTTCACTAATCTAAATTAAGGTTGTATGTTTACATACAAGTTAATTAGAGATTTGAGTCATTCAATGATAGATCAGAGTTGATATGAATACTATCAAGTTCTGAGTCAAAAGTGTCATCGTTGTAAGTGATATATCATTCGAAGAATGAGACATCATTCTAATCTTAAAACGTACTTGTTAAGATACGTGATTAAGGAATTGTGTTTAATGAAGTTAAAACACAAGTGAATGAGATCTTTCAATTTCATATACCAAGAATTCGTTAACCTTAGATGTGTCATTAGTGGAGTAATCTGAGTAAAGTTGTGTTTAACGAGGTTGACACAAAGAATGAAATAATTTCACATATTAAAGTTACTCGCCTACCTTTAAACTAATTTATTCATATTCAAGCGTGAGACAACTCCAAGAGTTGTGTTTGATAAACAAACTTTAGGCTTTACGTCTAAGTATATGATAAGTTAGTATTATGTCACTGTAGTAGACATAATTTGCTCAAATCAAGAAGTTGATAATAAGTCGTTTTGTACATAACTAGAAGGAAGGCGTATTTATTTCCATATACTATATTTGCAATTTATTATGCGTATAGAGTCTTCATTGTGAAGTACAAATAGTTGAAATAAATATGTGACTTGAATGCATTAGTGGCTCGATTATAATAAAGTGTCAGCTCTTGATGCATTTAAAGCTAAATGCGGTGATACAAATGACATGAATAAATAATACTCCGATAAATGACTTGAGGTCATTTAAAAATGAAATAGGATGTGAATACATGGGTTGGTATAAAGCTCTATTTTATCTTACGGATGGTGATTCATCGGGGAGTAGGCCTATTCTATATTACCTTTTGGATGGTGAATCATCGAGTAATAAATATATTCTCGACAAATGGCGATTAGTCATGAATGGCGATTAATCATACATTTGGTTGAGAAACCAAGATTAAACATATTCGTGGTTGAGCGTGCTCATGTTTATTTCAAGCTTTCTTATTGTTATTCCTGAGGATTGTAACATGTGTAGGTCTAAGCAGAAGTGATCCGAAGAATGTTCCTAAGTAATGATCCATGATGATAGATCTTGACATTATTATTTGAACTCCATCTCAGCGAGAATATAAAGAAAGTTTACATACTACTAGAATCTAAAGTTGCAAACTTAAGATTGAGTATAATGAGTTAAATTCATCACTTTGATGCTACATGAAATCAATAGAATCAAGAGTGATGAAGAACTGAGTTCACTTAAAGTTTAGTGGGATAGCGCATAAATGAAGTTTTTATACACTAAATGTTGAAGAAATCTTCCCTCTGACCTTAAAGGTATAGTAGTGATTAGATTCTTGTACATTATATATATGTAATTTCGCATGACATTTCCTTGTTAAGTTTAAAGATGTCATGAAGCTGGTGATTGGAAATACATAATAGATTAAATTCTATAAATAAACTGATTCTCTTGATGACAAGAAACTCTTGCATTAGAGTCGATCCAATGGGGTCTCGCATTAATGAGAGTGAAGTTGAAGTCACAATACATAATAATATGATTCACCGTGTATAGTGTCAAAGTCATGTGTTGTACACCCTGAAATATGGCGTAGCCTGATTCACAATGATAGGAATTGTGATTTCTCTTAAAAAGGTATTCGCGTGGATTCGAGGTCTGTTAGTAGTTACTTTAAGGATTAAGTAGTATAGTTACATGGAATGGATCGATTGTTGATCTTCTTGTAGCCGAATGTGATAAATGGCATTATGGACAGTTGTATCGTATGAAAGCTATTAGCCAAGAATTTCAATAATAGAATTTGAGTCGGTATGCTCGATGAAGTAAACTAAAGGAAACTTGAACTTAGTATTACAAGTTGACCAGTCAATCTGTTTTGTTGGTAATGTTGTTAAAAGAATATGCATTTAATAAGACAAATGTGTTTTAACACATTTCGATTTAATGTAAGCCTACCGGATAGAACCCGAGTAAGTTTGGAAAGCTTCATTTTGATCGTAGTCGTTGCATGACTATGTGAGATAATCTAGTCATCAATGATTCCTTGGTTGAGAATGCGGTTGATGAATGCTTGTTTGTAAGTAGTATTCCAATAAAGGATGTGATTATAATCACTATTCTTTTGCTTTACATGTCCTGAAATGACCTAAGAATTCATCGACTTAAAGGATCCATGCATGGATTTAAGCATGCATCTCGGAGTTGAGATCCTTGTGATTCAGCGAGTTTGGTTTTCACGAGCTTAATGAAAGGCGAGCGTGGCAAAGTTCAGTGGGAGCAGTTCATTCACTTTACGGAATAAATTAAGTAATTGATTAAAACAAAAGGATCTTTGTGTTTATCTGAGATAACTAAACTACATGAATGCATGATTCATTCGTATAGTTACCCGTTATTTATTCACGGGCAGGTGCAGAGTATATAATATACATGTATTAATATCCTCGATGGTGAAAAGTTAAATCCACAGGATTTAGTCTATGATTTCTAGAAGCTGATATGAATTGTTGATTATACCTCTTGGCTTTAGAAACATGGGATAACCCGAAAGGTCTTGAGTCAAAGTCAGCGTGTAGTTAGGACAGCCGACATCATATAACATGGTGTTTTGATTAGTGATTAGATTGATGCAGATTGCTGGACTAGATCGTCTAGTGGGCCGCGATCCTATATTTGAGGCTGAGCATGTGCAGCAATTCATAGAAGATATGTATATCGTGTCACATGATATTTATTTAGAATTTTGAGTTCAACGAATTCTTGGAGCCTACGATGTATAATATATGTGTTATGAGCTAAATACTGACTATGACAGCGTCTATGTAGCGATGATTGCCGCGGCATATGTTGGGTGACACGGTGAGTATAGCGATAGATGTTGATATATTGAGGAGAGATTTATCCGTCCGCGATATCTGAGAAAGATGCCGAACTCTCCTTGCTTAGTGTGATTGGTTATGGAATGTAAATGCTTATTCGAGTTCATACTCGGTAAAGAGAAGTTGTGGGCTGTTTTCATGACACGCTTCTTATGGTTAGCCCTACGACTAGGGTCGTGTGTTAAAGGAATTGAAGTAATGAAAATTGATTCCCTTTTATTATGCCCGTTGCGACAATTGTGTATTAATTTATTTATCGGGTTGGTTAAATGTGATTACTGAACTTAGTGTTCACCTTAGTAATTTTATATTACTAGTGTGGGTTCTCATGATAATTTAAGGGGTTATGGCTTGGTCTTTAGATCTTCATTCATTAATCATTATAATAAATGGTCGATTATTATTATGATCTGACTTACTATTATACGAGCCTGAAGATTCGCCTGCTTTGTCTGATGACGTTGGGTATATTTCATGTATGAAATATAACTACATTGCTAAAATGAGAGTTGATTGTAATCACGAATATTCTCCAATTAAATTTTACATTGATAATGTAAAATATAAATAGAATGAACCGAATTAATTAATTAGACAGGTGAATTAATTCGATAGTTAGATGAAGCTTGTTAGTTACTATTAACATGTTGTTAGTGTTTGATTTTACTTAACGGTTTAATTAAATCAAGCAGGCCATTCATTAACACGTTCGGTTGGGCTTTAGACTAAATGATAGAACCCTTATATAAGTGATAAAGCATCATTTAGGTTTCATATGATTATGAAACAAAAGAAAAACCTCCATCTCCTCGAGGATGGTCGAAAATATCAAGGGAAGAATTGAAAATTGTATAGCGATTTTGATCAATCCTGGATTCTACTTGAGCTCAAGTTGCGGGGATTCAGTCTCTCTGGTGTGGACCGGTAGAGGCCTTCACGTTTGAAGTCTCGCGATGGAGTCAAAGGAGGCAGGGAAAGATTTGGAGATAGACTTCGGCATCTCGTAAATAAGTCATTATATGAATTTTAGATTAATTTATATCATTTGAGGATCGGGATATATAATTTGGTGTTTTTATCACAAATAGAAATTCATACTTAGATTCTAACACTTTGGATCGTTCGATTTCATCACTTAATTATCAAAATGCTCCATTTCATCATTAGACTTTCAATAATTGAAAAATATGATTCTGAAGTTAATTTTTCTATTAAGTTTCTAATGGTGAGGGGCATTTTAGTTAATTCATTACTTTAAAATAAAGTAATGCCGTAAAAATCACCTAACTTTGGACATGTTGCCCATTCCCTCATCCAACTTTTAAAGTGCATCTTTTCATCACTGAATTCCCACCAATCAAAATTAATCCTTCCCTATATATAAGCACACTCCTCTTAACTCGAATAGCTCGACTCGTTAACTAACAAGCCGACTCGTTAAAGCCGTTAACCAACTAAATCTTTAGCAGTGAGTAACTAACAATCCTTAATGAACTCTCTTAGTTAAACGTTAATTAAACTAACAAGTTAATTAATTAGGTCTCAAATCGATTATATTTACATTATTAATGTAAAAACTCTAGGAAATAGTGTCTCGTTGATTTCAATCAACTACCGATTTAACAATCGCGTTTAATTTCATATGTGAAATAAAACTCAACGTCATTGTATGTGTGACCTTACGAGCTCGGATAATAGCGGTTGTATAATAATATAATTGCTATTCGTATTATTATTATAATGATTATGCATGAGATCTAGCGATGCGGCATAGCTAGCGATAATATCATGAGTGCTGTTAGTAATTTGCAATTAATATTATTGAACACTTAGTTTGAGTAATCTCGTTTAACTAAAACTTGTAAATGAATTATTCTGTGATTAGCCATGAGTATAATTAAAGAAATCGATATACAACGATTTCGACATAACAATGTTACAAATAAATTATAAATATTATGCGGGTACTCTAAATCTCAAAAAAAAATGTACAAAGGTATATGGTTGGAATCCCAAATGTGAAAGCTGTGCATAAATTTTGAATCTCAAATATAATGATTTAGCAACTAACCAATTATACGCGTCATAAGCTGCTTGGGTAGTAGCAGCGCTCGCGACACGGTCTTTGCCGATTCGTGTCATGGAATCCCCGGAATGTTGGTGAAATCACCCAGTTAAGCCACCAATTTTACCAAGATGTTACTTGGAATGATCATCCTAAAAGCATGACGTTAGTGAAAATCGACTGACATGTGATCTATTGCCGTCGTAGTGTGCCGGATGATGTAGATAATTGCACAACTTTAAAATTGATTTGACACTCATTTCTTAAATTATAAGTGGTGAGATTAATTATTATTTAACCGTTTATTTATCATATGTATTTTATCAAATACTATGTACATACTCAAGCAAAAATATACAAGCATGAAAATAAATATAAATAATGACTTACATTTAGGAGATGTAGTATGACCATAATAGAGCCTACATATTTAATATATAGAGAGTAAAATAAATACAATTAATTACAAGTAATCATATTAAAAATATATGTATTAAATACTAGATAAATATTACCATGTTTATCCATTCAAATAATTTAAAATATAAAGGATAATTATCAAAAGGGATAATTTGAATTAATTAAAATATCACTTAAATAAGATAATTATAATTACCAAATTTAAGGGATGATATTTATCATAAAAAACTGAATTAGTAAATTACCATAATTAAAAAAATCCAAAAAATAGGAATTTAATTCGGATTTGGACTTTTGTAAAAATTCTAACCGAACAAAAGCGAAACAGGATGAGCGACCAAAGGCCGCCCGTCCTTTCATAAATGCGCCACCCACATTAAAGGGATGATAATAGCTTTTAAATCATTGCAGGCCCTCTGAGGTGGCCGGGATCGCCTGGAATCGCCGTCGCAAAGGCGTGTTATTCGTTACAGTAATATTTTCCAGTTTTTACGTTTTAATTCAAACAACTTTCAAAATCGTTTTGAAGGCCTTCAACAATTCTAAAATTCTAAACTTTGTAAGAGAATAACTTCACAATATTTATGAGTTAATCCAATGGGAATCACATTACAATAATTTACCAAAAATTATTTATTCACTTTTTAATTCTTAATTCACATTATTTTCAAAAACTATTTTAATATACTAAAAAACCTTAAAAAATTAAGAAATTTTTCAATGATATTCTCTGCACTAAGACGGTTCAGAATAAAATTTGGATTTGAGAAATTTTAAGTTTAAGTCTAGTTTTTATAATACTTGATCTATATTCAATAAATCAAAACATAATTCATTTTGAAAAAACATGAAACAACTTATGAAGCAAATCAAAATATCAATCATACACCATATTGATAACTTTAATTTATGAACACAAATTTAAACATGGAGTTCAATTTCATCACATATATTTAATACATTAAATATATATACATGAAAAATACAATTAAACATACATGTTCAATTTATTTGTCAGGATAATACAACCTGGTAGCTCACATACTGCTTGATGAAAAATAATCATATAAATCTAAAAACTTGTAATTATATTATCTAGAATTTCTAGGTGATTAAACATCGAACTAAATATAGTATAGAGAAACTTATAGAGATGCGATCGGAAGGCTAACAAATCTCTCGAAGCCTGAATCGCGATCCATAATCTCGAGCACTCAGCGTAGTGTCTCTACTTATGTAACTGACCCGCCCCAGGTCGGCCGCCCCTGAGGTTAGAATCATTCAAATCCTGGACACCAGAGTCACCAATCGATGGATGACTCAATTTATTTAAAAGACACCTGTTCTGAGATAACCCAATAACACAAAATGTAATGCAGAAAGAGCGATTTTTAAAGAAAATAATCCATCGTGGTATTTCCCCAACCCCATAGCGACACCACCGTATATACGCCTTGACGACAAAGTATAAAATGGCAACGTCATCTGGTGAAATCCCAAAATAGAAATGTCATCCAGTACAATCAAAACAATAGGAAGAAGGCGTGAGGAGCTACGGCCACACATGCATCGCTCTGTAACTCGGCCACGATCCTGAGCGAATCGAAGCGTCACACTTGATATGAACGAACACAAATAAAAAATCTTTGCTTGAAAGTAGCGAATAAAAGGTGTAAGTTGCGAAGCTTAGTGAATATTTACCTCAGCAGTGGACGTACTTAGCGCTCTCGATTAGTGTAATTTAAAATCATTAGATTTGCATAGGATAGATGGGTATTTCAAAATGCTATACAATGTATGGCCATCATATAAAAATCATCCGTGCAATCATTGCCAAATGCATAACTTATAGGCTGGAATCACTTTGGATATAAATATTTGAATAAAGGATATTCAACGAAGTAATCATGCGTTTTCCCCGAAAAAACAATAATAACAATCTACAAATAAGTCACTGGCTACATTAAATAGGTCAACATGGTAAGACACCACGACTATACAACTAGACACCGCTGATACTTACAATACGCCCATGACACTAATACTACTCGACTCTATTTCTATTTCGATCGACTTCCGAACAAATGAGTCATTTCGATCAACTTTCATTATCCTTTCGTATCGGCTGTATCAGCTGCATTATCCGGTTTCTACATCTAATGCGCATATAATCCCAGCACTCAACTGCGAGGAAAGAAACATGCCGTCGACACAAAGCTATCACGGAATCGTAATGAGTGGGAGCAAAAACACCACGCTTATCACAGTATAAGGCAAATGCGGATAATACAACTCCCAAACATACATCGTGGCTCAGCATGCGTAGTATAAAGCGCTGACACCGGGTAGTACAACCCCATAGCGTATACTCAGCAACTCCTCAACAACTCATGCTATGCAATTCAACCAGCAAAGGCACCTAAACACCAAAATAACCACGAAATCAGCACAAATGCCCAATTACATTGACTCGACTCAGCTTACCTATGAATCCCACTTAAGACAACACATACAACTGACTACTCCGTCAGCATGCTCAACAATCGACACGAAATATATAAATAAAAATTCTCACAATTTTTATCAAAATGCTACATTCTCGAAAAAGTAAATTAATACATAGTGAGATAAATACTCGCCTTGGTAGCACAAATAAATGCACCATTAGCTAATCCAAGTGCCGTTTCACGGCTCGCCTAATAACAAACACCATAAATACAATTACTACTTTTCTGATCATAACCCGTTTAGTTTTTTAACTATCCAACACAATAATTATAGTTATCAACAACTCTAGAGTGATAATATTACTACGGCGCGTTGCTGACTAATAAAACAACAAATTCCAACCACCCAATCACTAATCCGTCGGCCCTCCCTGCCGTCAGCGCTTCTGGCTTGTCAATCCGGCAATCGATTCACTGACCAATTAATCCATAAAATCACCCTTAAATTCAAAGCCGTGCTACTTCGGCACAAAACCTAACTCGTAGTATTCTCTTCGATCAACGTCAAAACATCCACGACATACTCCAAAACAATTTTATTAAGTCCATAACATCATAATATAATTTAAGGAAATTTAAGGAAGAAGTCAACAAAGTCCTTCATAAAAATCAACACATTTCAACATGAAATCGATTATAATCTTTGAAATCACATAATTCGAGCCTAGAGAATGCTTACATGCATTTACAACACACAAAATTCAAAACCAAAAAGTCAACTAAAGAGTCAACCTCTCCAAAAACTTAAAGAAAACATCCTGAAAGCTTGAACTCTTACCTTGATGTGTAGGGAATGAGGGAAGATGAAAATCAGCTTTTAAATGTCTTGAGCCACGAAAGAGGTGGAAAGAATTGAAGAAAATTTTTTCGATAGGGGGAGAGATGGCTCGGCTGACCAAGGGGAAAGAATGGACTTGCTTGTTTTGGATGAGGATGAAACATGATAAGGTTGAGAAGATATTTAAGGAATAGTTTAAATTAAAAGTTCGGTTTAGGTTAATTTCTCCTTTCCGTCTTAAATCTGATGAAATAGATTTCAAACGATATTCCACCCGAAATATATTATTACTCATCTCGTACTCGTCTCGATACTCGACACTATTCGAAAATTATTGATGTGACTCAGGTCAGCGACCGATAATTTTTTTTTTTTTTAATAGCTGTTTATTCAGCTTAGTCGCGCAAGGGAGGTTGAATCTACTTGAGTCTACTAGAACTGAATATCAATTGGATGACAAAATTAAAGCAAGAAACTGGGTTGTTCAACTTTGATATATTCGGCCATCGCGAGAGGCGAAAAAAGCAGGTTTCCGGTTTTGTGTGTTAAAAATCTAATTGAAATTCTCATGAAAAGCCCTATATATATGGAGCACCATATTTAATTAAACCTAAAAGCCTTAGCCCGTTAGTTAATGAGTTGGCTCGTTAAGACAACCAACTCGTTTAATTAATCTTATCAAGCTTAATTAAACAAGTTCATTTAACTAATTAAGTAATCGAACTAACAAGTTAGTTAATTCGGACTCATCCAATATATATATTACACTTGTAGTGTAATTATCCTAATCAAGAATCTTGTTGATTACAATCAACGTCACTATATGTGTGCTGGCACTTACGAGCTCAGATAATAACTTAACCGTATAATATTATAATAGACCATTAATATTATTATAATAGTTATACATGAGATCTATGTCGGTATAACTTGATAGTATTATCGTGAGAACCCATCTAGGAATTACAATTATTATAGTCGAATGTTACATTTTTATGTAATCACATTTATGAAACCTAGTAAATGATTATTACAAGCGATTATCGTGGCCTTGATTAATGAAACCAATAACTATTAATTTCAATGAATAGGAGGGTTGTACATATTTTTTATTTTATTTTTTTATTTATGAAATGACAAAAATATACTCTTAAAATCTGGAAAAACTTCATAAAACGTTTAAAATTGACAGAGCGACCAACTTTGCCTTCTATAAGGGACGTCGTTGATCGAAAATAGTCATAGTTGAAACACGATGATCGAATGAGGATTTTTAAAAAAAGCAAATAAATGTTCATAAGTATGTCATTAAGCCACTTATATCTACTTGTGGCTTCTCCCAGTGCTTGACAAAAATAAACATATCTTACGGACATTCTAGACAAATAAAAATGAAGAAACAATTTCTTTTTGTTATTCATTTGAATAAAAATAACATTGTAAATAAAAAATAGTTAAATCATACAAATAAATTCAACTCCCCGGTTATAGCTGAAAGGAATTTCTATGATATAACTTGAATAAAATTATTCAAATAATTATACCATGATCCAGTTACTTATTCTGATATTAGATCTGTATCTGTCTGATATAAATACAAGAGTAGTTCTGGCCTTGACGGAATATTATCTGGCTTAATCTTCACTTGACGCCTCCTTTGAATTACGATTGCTAATGCCGCGTGTAAGCGATCTCATACTTTGGTCTTGGCCCAGGAGGAGCTAAATCGATACTTGGGTTTGCTAGAACCGTGAAGATATTTCGAGCACCTCACGAGATGGGAGGAGGCCAAAATTCTTCCATGGGAGGCTAAGGTTTTGCTTTTGATGATTACTCGCTGAAACCTATTAAATGCCAGCACATATGGGAGTTCTCGAGGTACTTTGATAACTTGACCGGTTAAGTTAATGAGTAAAACTTTGTTTAATTTAATTAAACTTAGATTTAAGTAAATTAGACATTAACAAGTTATTAACAAGAAATTAAAACTATAGCTCAACCGTATTGAATTAATTGACTAAGCTAGTTAATTAATTCGGGGTTAAATCCGATTTATATTTTTACACTATTAGCGTAAAATTCCAATTGAGAATATTAGTTGATTGCAATCATTCCGATTTAGCAATCTTGTTAATTTCTACTTGAAATATAACTTAACGTCATTTGTGTGTGTGTGTACGAGAACAGGATAATAGCGACGTATAATAATATATGAGTAATCAATATTATTATAGCGGTTGTCATGAATCTGTGATACAGCATAGCCTGCGGTATTATCGTGACAATACATTGTAATTATAATTTACATAGTTGCACGTTCGTTTATGTAATCCGTTCATTCGCTAGTAAATGATTATTGACGATTGTCGCGATTAGCCCAATAAATGAAGCAAATAATTATCGATTTGACAGTAGCACCAAAACTTCAAATAGTTGGAGAAATCTTTGACTTTTGTTGAATTCTCTCTCAACACACTAAAGACAACCTTACCGCCGCCGATCGCTCCTTCTCTTCTCCGCCGGCCTTGCCTGGCCATGGAAGTTATAAGCCACCTGAAAATGTTACTAAACCTCCCCCATCATGGGAAGGGGAAAGTCCACCTACCCACTACCAATTCAATTCATATGTTGATGTTGTTCAAGGGCAAATTGAGACGGAGTTTGAACAATTAAATCCTAATTCCTACAAATTAAAGCCAACATCTCTTTACCAAAACAAACCAACCGTGGTCTTTACAAGCACAAACAAGAAGGTACTCTTGGAGACTATGAAGCATGTTCTTGTGGGTAAATTTACACATGGAAGACCTTCAATTGGTATTATTAAGGATTTTTTTGTTAGTCTCAAGCTTAGAGGTGAATATAATCTTTCATTTTATGATGCGAAACATATTTTTATTGAGTGTGAGTGCAAGGCCGATTTCACCAGACTTTGGATGAGGTTGATTTGGCACATTAAAGGTTATGCAATGAGGGTGTTCAAATGGAATTTGGATTTCACCCCCTTTAAAGAATCCCCAGTTGCTCGTGTTTGGATTCGGATTGAAGGTTTGCCTCTTTACATGTTTGATGAGAATACTTTATTGTCTCTTGCTAATTCTATTGGTAAACCACTTAGAGTTGACCCTAGAAATATCAATAGAATTAATTTGAGTTCAGCTAGAATTTGTGTGGAGTTAGATGTATCTCAGCCTTTGGTGGATGCTATATGGGTTAGTTTTGTAGATGAGATGTCACAGGAAGTACTGGATGGTTTTTGGGTTAGAGTTTTCTTTGATGTGGTCCCTCCATACTGTTCGTTTTGTGCTCATATCTGTCACCGTTTGGGGGATTGTAAGCGCAGGCCAGAGAAGGAGAATGTTGTAGATAAGATGTTTGATAATTTGACTCAATCAGGGATCTTTGTTGTAGGTAAGGTGTTTGATGGTTTGTCTCAACCAAGTAACTTTAGAAACATCAGGGTGGCATTTCGGACACCATTTCTGGAAGAGAGTTTGCTGAGAGCCTTGAGGGACCTGTTTTGTAGCAGGTCAGTGAGACTTTAAATGAGCTGCAGATAGAGGCGAATAAGGCAGCCCAAATGGAAAAGACGACAGCCATTGAACCTACACTAAAGATCAGTGGCAAATTTATCTGTGAGCATGGGGCTGCAGCACTTGGGAAACAGGAGCAATTGCAGCAGATTGGAGATACTAAGCGTGGGATAGGCAGTATTGTAGCGTCAGATTTGGGGCACGTGTCGAGCGAGACAGAAACTACTTATGGAAGGGATTTGCAGCAGGGAATTGGTGAGATTGGAAAGGTTTGGCTAGGGAACCAAAACAGTGCGACGCAGATACAGAATGATAGCCAGCAGCAGGATGTTGGGAATGAGACAACATATACACCACTTGTGGACCCTAACAAACTCAGCTGCAAGGAAAACAAAATGCTTGCTTTGGTGTTGGATTATAATGCAAGCAAGATGGAGTCGAAGGTTAAGGTCCTTCTCAACTATGTGGAAGACTTAAAGTAGAAAATTGATAACGCAGATAGCACAACCATAGCTCGGATTGCTGCGTCGCCTTCTACTAAAGCATTCCTCAAGAACCAGGTTAAGCATCGTACTTTCAGTCCTTTGCCGATGGCTGACCTGGTGGAACAAGTGGACAACCAAGATCCATCTTATGAACATTCTAAGAAGTATTGAGCGTGAGGATAATGATAATGGACCCTGGGTGCGATCACTACTTAGGTGTGTTTATGAACAAGTTTCAAAGCAAAAGGCAGGGAGTACAACAATTCAGATTGCACATCTTGGTGAGGGATCAGGGATTGTTAAAACAGCATTGCAGCTTAAGGATAAAGGGTGGATCACTGATCGAGGTCTACCTTTTGACGATAATGGCTAACAATTCTTATCTTTAGACGCTCTGACCTTGGCTGAGCAGAGGAAGCCGAGGCAGCCCAACTTTCTTTTTAGGGTTCACTATTTTCCTTTAAGTTAATTATTTTATGTACTAGTTTTCATCCCAAAACCTTTTATTTGTAATAAAATAGCCCTTAGTGGGTTTAATTAAAAAAAAAAAAACCAAAACTTCAATAGTTAAAAATAAACATATAACCGCGAACCGTATAATGATATAATGTGCGATACTTGAGGAGTCGAATCCATTGAAAAGTTGATTATTTGATTTTACTAACTAGTATAACTATTATACTAAAACTAATTAAATAAAAAATTGCTATTGAATTAATTAAAGAAAATATTTCATATTATTTCATCTAAATAACAATTTAAATTATTAGATATTTCTTAGTTTCGATTACTCTAATTTCCGGAATAAGGTTTGGTTCGCAAGTTAGTCCTTATATTAAATAAAATCATATTTTCCATACGTGATTTAATTAATCTAAGAACAGGAAGCACTCGATAATCCATTGAGCCAATTAATTCATTTACATGCTTTTGTATGAACATCTCCCTAACCACTCATTCAAGATTCTATATATTACATTTCTGGTTCGGTTCGTTACTTAAAAAAATACTAGAACAAAATTAGGAATAATGAATAATACAAAAATTAATAAATCTTTAAAATAAAGAAAAATAAACAAATGAAACATTCAAAAGTATTTTACTACATAAAAGAACCATTCAATTTCATTTTTTTATCATAAAAAGAATAATTAGAGAAAATGCATGCATTTAATTACTCTAATATTAATACTCATAAACTCCTCTTTAAAATTACTCTAGAAACAACTTTGTATACGTTGATTTATGGAGAACAATCAGTACACTGGTCAATTGAAACACATTCCGTAATTTACCTCATACGTGTACTTCAAGAACATAAACTAACATAAAGACCTAGGTTGAGGTTTCAACATTTTCCTCCTTAAAAGTAACAAATAAAATGTACTATTGTTATCATCTAGCCACACGGCATTAAAGAGTAACACAAAGAAAATTAGAAGAAATACTCCGTAGTATTTAATGGGATCAAGATTCATTTCCTTCTTGAGATTTGTTGTCCTTTGAGAATTGTGATTCATTTCCTTTTGGAGATTAGTTGTAATTTGAGATTCATTTCCTTCTTGAGATTAATTATCTTTTGAGATTCATTTTATTTTACTTTATTTTATTCATTTTTGTTAACTTAACTATTTAATATAATTAAAAATTCTATTAGTTGAAAAAAAATTTAATATATAAATAAAATTATGTACATTTAAATAATTTTTAAATTATCATTGTGATACGCCTCGGAAGAGGAAGATTATCATCACCATATCCTTACCGCGCTGATAATTCTTTGCGTGAGCAGCGCAAAATTTATAAGTTGGTACGGCCTTAAATATAAAGGGTTGTCGAAGGTTTAATAGTCTGGTGGTATCGATGTAGAAACTTTTCTTGGAGGTCTCGGGTTCGACTCTTTCTTGATAGATTATTGTTTAAATACTTTGCTTTGAAGCACTCTAACTGTTACATTAGTTATGAAAATCTTTATTCAATATTTGTAATACTCATGGCTAAGGATTAATGGCATATGTATCATGTAGTTCTATCATAATGTCAATTAGGTTCATGAGTTTTCATATTACCATATTTAGTCCTTGTTTCAATTTTGAATGACTCGGTTAGTTGTTATTTATGCCCTCATCTCTTAATACTTCATTTCTTCCTATTAAAATTATGTTTGTATAATGCCAAAATAATTAATATAACAATATTTACAAAAAATACATATATATTTTAATCGTATTGAATTAACAAAAATTAGACATACTAATTTATGATAAATTTGAAATTATAATATTAAAAGTTTTATTAAAATAATATAAAAATCTAATTAAAGAAATGTTGTTCTATTAAAAAATTATTATGTATAAAAATAAGGTTATTTATTTACAGATTTAGTATTATTAATTTTTAATAGTATCCAAATAAATGTAATTTATTCTTCATTAACTAAAACGGTTAACATGTAAATATGAAAGGTATAATAATCAATATAATAATATTTGCTTTTTTTCATAATGGACCTAATTGACAATTAAGATAAAATTTAGTATTAATATGTGTATAGCATATTTTGTTAAATTGTGGAGTTCATAGTGACAAAATTTTAATATTGAAGTGGTTTAAAGTACCGAGTCGCGGCGATTGAAGCGCGTCATGATTCTGCATGTAGGCTGATAGCGTGGGTAGTAAAAGCTGATTCGGATTTCAAACTTTTAAAAATTAAGTACCTAATTTGCACTTAAGATGAAATTCGGGAAACAAGTGATTAATTACGAGATTGAATTATGATGTTCCACACAATAATTTATTTATAAATAGAAAAGCCCAAACACCCCAATCGACCCCTCTCACGTCTCTCTCTCTCTCTAAACTTCCAACCCTATCTTTTGGAAAACCCAGAAAGATGATGCAACCAAACGGCGGCGTACCAGCAGCCCAGATCCCAATCGACCCCCAACAATACCAGCAATCAAACCCTGCTGCTCCACCTCAGCAGTGGATGATGATGCCACCTCAGCAACAGCAGCCACCTCAGCAGCCTCCTCCTCCTTACTGGGCCCAGCAGCAGCAGCAGCAGCAGCAGATGCCTCCTCAGCACCAGGGGTATGCTGCTGCTGGGGTTATGGTTGGGGGTGGGGGTAATCCCAACGAGGTTCGCTCGCTGTGGATCGGTGACTTGCAGTATTGGATGGATGAGAATTATCTCACTACTTGCTTTTACCAAACTGGAGAGGTTTATTATTTAATTTGTCCCATTAAGATTCTCCACTTTTCAATTTTCACTGTCTTACTTTTTTTTTTAATTTTGAGATTAAATATTTTTTGTGTATGCTGTAAACTGGAGAGATGTCCATTTTGAATTTAATTATTTTTGTTTATGTTGTATGATGTTTTTTGAAGATTAAAAAATTGCTAGTGTTTAGTATTAATATGATAAGTTTGATTTGTATCAAAGCTATATGTGTCAAATAAGGTTATAAAGTTTGTTAATTTTGACGATCAAAATAAAACTAGACATATTCATGTGACAGAGGGAGTGCCTAGTTTTTGAATACTAACTACAATCTAAAAAGTGTGTCTAGGTTTGAATGTTGACTTTAACAATTTTGTGTTCAAGTATTTGTATGTATGTTTTACTCCCTACATACCAGGAAGAATCTCCGGGTTGATTTTTTTATGGTTAAATTAGCAAAATTTGTAGCCTTAATGATGCACATAACTTTGATTTGAATCAAAATTATCACTTTAATAGAGAAGTATGTTAACAAATCTATTAGTGGCTGTATTTTTCAGCATATATCAAATTAATTGAGCTCAAAAGTTGTCGAATCCCAATCATCTAAACTCTAAACTAGATAATATTCATGGGATGGATGAAGTGTAATACTTCATGAAAAATATATCAAATGTTAGATTTTTAATGTACTATACTATTCAATAATGTGTGTCATTCAATTTATTTTTGTGGGTGCATCTGTGTGTGAAAGTTTAATTCCTTGCCACTTATTTTCAGTTATCTTAATAATTTATTTGGTCTTTGTAAAAACTAATATCAGTGTTGAAATTTTTTTTTTCCAGTTAGTTGCAGCAAAAGTCATAAGAAATAAGTTAACTCAGCAATCCGAGGGATATGGATTCCTCGAGTTCAGGAGTCGTGCAGCTGCTGAACAAATCCTACAAACGTATAATGGCACACCTATGGTTAATTCTGAGCAGAACTTTAGGATGAACTGGGCTTCGATGGGCGCTGGAGAGAGGCGTTCAGATGATGGCCCTGAACACTCCATTTTTGTTGGTGATCTTTCTGCCGATGTCACGGATTATATGCTTCTGGAAACATTTAAAGCTGTATATCAGTCAGTGAAGGGTGCTAAAGTTGTTACGGATATGAACACTGGACGGTCGAAGGGTTATGGATTTGTGAAGTTTGGGGATGAGCATGAGCAGATTCGTGCTATGACTGAGATGAATGGTGTACTCTGCTCAACTAGGCCAATGAGGATTGGGCCAGCGGCGAACAAAAAGCCTGTAGCGACACAAAAAGGTATGTGGTTTAATTGTTGTTATGAATATTTATTATATGTTTGTTCCTGTCTTTGTTCTTCATTTATCTGTTATTTTTTTCTGGTTGCTTATGTGCTAGTGTTGGATGCAGCAATAAGTTCCTTTTAGATGTCTTAGCAATGCTACGTAGACGCGTATGAGATTTTTGTCTACCAGTTATGCCCTTGAGATCGCAAAATTAAGAAGTCGTTTTTCTTCCAGCCATTACATTGTAAATTTCCGGGCATTTAATTATATAAAACCTGCAAAAAAAACTTATAGAAGTCATGTTGTCTCAAAGCAGGAAACAGAGGCTCTCATTACGGGGGCCTGGAACTGATTTCAGCTGAAATGATCCCAATTTAATGGGTGGCCACCTTTTGTAGGTCAGTGGATTTGTTTATGTCGGAAGCTTCAGCCCTTTAATTTATCGAGGCATTCTCAGGCTACATTCACTTATTTCCTAGTTCCTTATAATTTAAGTTCACCAGTTTCAGTAATTTTATTTTAAAATTCTTGTAGTCACTTTTCCATTTCTTTCTCAATCAATATTTTATGAAGTTCAGCTAAATCCAGAATTGCATCTTTTTACTTTATTGGAGTTAGTTTCCTGTAGTGGCAAGTTCTTCTCCTTAACTTGCGTCTACTATGATTTATCATAGTTAATCAAGTCTTCCTAGAGAATATGATGATGTATATGGTTGGGTGTTACTTTAGTTACTTCCCTTCGTCTAGTTCTGTTTAGTTTCAAATGTTCTTTTTCTAGTTTCATACATGAAACATCTCCGTCAGATGGGCTGTTCGATATGCCATCATCTCACATTTTTTGTTCTCTATTCAACATTGTGTATCATGTTTTTCATGGGTGGTCAAATTTAGTTTAGTTTGTAATGCACTCATGCTGCCGTCATACAAGAAAACATAAGTCAGGTGTCAAATAATAGGTGATGTTTCTAATTGGACTATGTACATAATATTGGTAGCCTGCCTTATTTATATGTCCTTGTTTGAATGGAGACTGATGTGATAAGAAATTGCATCTTGAAAGTGAATCTCGTTAACCACCAATGATGAATTGTTACATGCTCTCCTTGCCTACTCTCTGATACTACTCATTTGAGCCAGAATTACAGATGAATATGAATTTGCCTACTCACTATGATGATTCTGCCTTTAAGTTGTAAGAATGGCTTTTTACTTTTTCATTGATTTTGTGTGTTGTGGGATGTTCAGTAGTTAATGTGCATTTGAAAGTATGTCAAGATTTGATTGCTCCTTCTGCAATCAAAGTCAAGGGCAGTGTTCCTATCTTTCATGTATTGGCTTGTGCTGGGCAACTAGCTTGTGTTTTTGCATTGACCGTTGTTTACTTAGGTTGTCATCTCATTTACTTGTGATTTACAGCTACATACCAGACTTCCCAAGGAGATCAAGGCGAGAGTGATCCAAATAATACAACTGTTAGTAGTTTACCTTGATGTTGAATCCCTTTTCATCATTTATTATATTGACATTTAGGTTCTGCAGATATTTGTTGGTGGTTTGGACCCGAATGTATCAGATGAACACCTGAAGCAAGTATTCTCCCAATTTGGTGAATTGGTTCATGTTAAAATACCAGTAGGGAAGCGTTGTGGATTTGTGCAATTTGCTAATAGGTAAAGTAGAAATATCTAACGAGTGACCTTTTATTCTCGAGGATAATGTTGATTAGGTTAACTCATTGGCTCTTTTCTACAGGAGAGATGCTGAGGCTTCTTTATCTGCACTGAACGGAACACAAATTGGAGGGCAGAGTGTTAGACTTTCATGGGGGCGTAGCCCGTCCAACAAACAGGTATACGAAATCTTAACTTCTCAATGATAATATGTTAGTACAGAGAGCTGTGATCTAACGTTTCTGGTCTACCTGGTCAGTCTGATCAAGCTCAAGTGAACCCGGGATACTATGGTGGGTATCCTCAGGGTTATGAAGCATATGGATATGCACCACAACCTCAAGACCCTAACATGTATTACGGAGGCTATCCAGGTTATGGCAGTTATCAGCAGCAGCCGCAGCAGGTGTGTTAATAATTTTTTCTTGCTCTACTTGTCGATGTTGATACAGTCACTTATCAGTAATGGTATTAGGATCATTAGTCAAGAATCTTTGTCCTTGCAGAGATATTTAACATGGAATAATAAACAATCTAGGCCACCATAACAATATAACATGGAATTAATAAACAATACTCCGATCCCTGTGTTTCATTTTATTTGATCGTGTAGCAAAAATACTCCCTCCGTCTCACACGGTTCATACCATATGTGGATTTTCAGTTATCTTCCATCGTGTTGATTTTCTTGCCTCTTAATGCGAAACAATAATTAATAGATGTTGCTACTTGGCTTTGATGTTTGCAGTGAATGATTACTCTCCTGGCAAGCTTGCAGAAAGCATATTTTCACATTGATGTCGGTATACAATCTGTAGCAGATTGGCCCAGCTTCTGTGAAAACACCTGCTTTACGATTTCCTTTAGTTTTCTCGCTTTTTATTGTCTCGTTTATAAGATTTCCTTCTAGTCGTACTTCGTAGAAGTCCTTTATCGTGTTCTCGCTATCTCCTTTATAAGATGCCAATATGGTATTAGCTGCCATTCCGGCCGTTGTACTTTGTGGAAGTCTTTAATTATGGTTTGAAATTTATGTTTTATGGTTGATCGTTCAAGAACTTGAATGTCGTTTCTATTATTGATTTGCATTTTGTGGTACTAGAATCTTTTTTTTTACATGTTAATAGTTGCTCAATACATAATAGTTGAGTTAAAAATGAATGCAAATGTAACATTAAAAGGAAAGGAACGAATGCAAATGTAACATTAAAAGGAAAGGAAGGAATGCAAATGTATTTGTGGATTAATATGTTTGCGGAAGAATCCATTAACCAGAAGACATGGAACTCTAAAAACGCCGTTGTTTGTTGGTAAAAGTACGATTAGCTGATTTAATAGAAACTAGAATCATAACATGTATATTTTGTATTTTAAAAGAACAAATTCTATTAAGAGTTTTCATCAAAGAACGTAACTGCTCGTGCCATAGTGAAGAAGTTACTACGCTTTTTAAAGGATGGTGTTATTAACATGCTTAAATAATATATTTTGTAATTTTTAAATTTTTGGTGACTTGTTTATTTATTTTTAAGCTTTACGATCAAACTATAAAGATATATATATAATTATACTCATAATTCTTTATATTATCGCGAATAAAAAGCTTAAAGATTTCGCGAAGATCTTATATTTTAAAGATACTGCGACATATTTCAAGATGAGTATTCTATATTAAGGATACCAATCACATATTTCAAAATAAGGAAAGTATCTTGTATTTTAAAAAAATAAATTCTATTAAGATTCTTAATAGCACTGTAACCGTTCCGAAAAAATAAAGTTTTATTATTGGTCTTGCAATCCGACTGTAAATAGAAAGAAAGGAAACAAAATTGACGTCGTTATAAAGATAAAAGATCTTATATACATTGAATAGAAATCAATTCAGTTGGGGCATAGTGTAACGATCCGCCTGTGACGTACCGGGCCCCGGCGCTAATCGCTCAAATCTCGTGACACCGTGAAATACCACGCCGACGACGACTCACCTTATTAAAAGCCACCTATCCTCAAATAAACCATAAAACAATATACAAATCTGGACAAAGCAGCCAGCTTTTAAGAAAAGTTAATCCATCGTCAGATTTCCTAACCACACACTTACCACAACATACAACAAACATCATGTACAAAATATCTACAACAACTACTAAATATCAAAACAACAATATAGACAACCGAATACAATTCACAAACAATCTAGACCAAGGAGTGATCTACTCGCCAATTGCCGCTTCACCTAAAGCTCTAAGGCACGATCACCGAACAACCTCGAATAACGCTACACCATCCGTCAACTCGCACAAATGAAAACGCCGCCATAGCGACAGGTGTAAGCCGCGGCTTAGTGAATACATATCTCCGTAACGAAAATTAACTCCCACAAGTAATGTACTATAAAATCATTAATATCGCATAAAAATATGAGACGGCGATGACACAACGCTATTCAAGGCCATAAATAAAGAGTATATCAATTGTGAGCTCATATCATGCTTATATCACAAGGTTATATCAATACCACACATACAAGGTCATTAGTTCATAGGCTCAATCTAACTAACATACATTCTAATAAAAGACAACTAATACTGGAAGATCACAAGTATCCCAAGTAAACAATGACAACAATACCCAATCAAATCCACAACTCTACTCTATCAACCAACAATGTAAAACCTCACGACAAACAACTAGACCATCCAACTCATCAACTCTACCAACAACGCTGGTACTACTCAGCCCACAGGTAAACAACTTAATCAACTCAAGAACCGATTCCTACAACTAATGCCAATATAATCAACCTCAACTCAGGAGAAACTTATGTCCGCCGACAAGCTATACATCACACTCGCGTGACGACGACGAGGCAAACACAAAGACACCTCATACCGGGCACAAGACACCGGATAACGACACCGCAACGAGATACGGTGCAATCACCACACACTGCACTGCACGCAGCGTAACCACAACACACTCGCCGTACTCAGTACAAGGCACCACCACACTGCAAGGATCGTAGTACAAGGCAACCACTAATTAACCATACATACTGAACAATCAACAAATTGATACATACATAAAAATGCTCACTACATCAACAAATGCAACACATTCACAAAGAAGTAAATTAATCTACACTGTGAGATAAGTAAATACACATCTTGATAGCAAATAATAAATGTCTGCCTACTAATCCAAGTGTCATTTCCACGCCCACGCCTAATCACAAACACCCGAAATACAATTACTACTTACTACAATCATATCCCCGCTTTTAGTTTTTAATCATCCAACTTACAACAATTATAGTTATCAAATTTAACAACTCTGCGTGATAATATTACTTTCACGCTGCTAAAACCCACTAATAAAACAAACGAAATTCCAACCACCTCAAATCACTAATCAATCGGCCCTCCCCTACCCAATTCCAACACTTTAAACAACTTCTAATCAATCCAACAATCAATTCCCCAACCAATTAATCCATATAATCAACTTTAAATTCGAAAACCAAATTACCACTTACTTACAAAAACCTAACTCATAATATTCTCTTCCAATCAACATCAAAACATCCCACTTATACTCCAAAACAACTATATTAAGATCCAAACATCATAATACAATTTAAAGAAATTTAGAAAAAAGTCAACATAAAAGTCAACAAACCTTAATCAATATTTCAACCCTAAAATCAATTGTAATCAATATCATTCACATAATTCAAGCCTAGAGGATACTTCTATACCATTTACAACTTTCAAAATTCAAAACCAAAAAGTCAACTAAAGTCAACCTCTCCAAAAACTTAAGAAAACATCACAAAGCTTCAAACTTTCTTACCTTAATGAGTATAGAATGATGAGGGGAAGATGAAAATCAACTTTTAATGTCTTGAGCCACAAAGAATTGGAAGAAATGGAAGAAAAAAATTCAAGGGGGAGCTAGGGGTTCCGCCCCTATGGGAAAGAAAGGAATTGACTGTTTGGATGAAAGATAAACATGATAAGGATGAGGTGATATTTAAGGAAACGACTTAAGTCCCGCTTGGTTTCGACATTCCACCTTTCCGCATTTCTAAATCTCAATGAAACCCGATTTCAAATGTGTTATTCCCCGAGGCATATTACTACACATCTCATACTGCCTCGATATATCGATACTATTCGAATTATTGATATCATCTCCGGTCCCACCACCACCTGATAAATATAATTCTAATAAAATCACTTGGTACAGAATCGTTATTTCAATCTACCACCTAATAAAATTCGGCCCTCCAAATTTAATTCAACTCAACTACCACGAAGAAACATCTAATGCAACACGAAACATACAACACATAAAAACAAAAACAACTACAAAAACTTCTACTCTCCTACGCGAAAAGCCGCGGTAACGACTATATCATCTTCGCCCCATGTCGCTTCCTTACGCCAGACCTCCACAACGCTTTCACCAAGGCCACCACCTTGCTTCTCAATACCTTTTCCTCCGTGAAGAATCCTCACCAAGCCTCAAAGCGTGAGATCCTCCTCAAGTTCCACCGTACCGAGCTAAGCAAACGAGATTCATCCGGATATACTTCTTTAGGGAAGACACATGAATACATTATGAATTTATCCAATTCCGGAGGCAAACGGTAGGCTACGGATCCCACTCTCGCCAAAATCTCAAATGGTCCGATATAACGGGGACTCAACTTTAATTTCCTTCCAAACTGCATTACCCCTTTCCACGGAGATACCCTAAAATAATTTCATCACCAACTTCGAACACAAGGCACTGCCATCATCAACATATTTCTTCCGGCCGGCCCCTGTAGTTCCCTCGATGTCGTTGTATCAACTTGACTTTCTCCACCAATCTTTCCACTAACCTGAACCATAAACTTCTTCTCCCACTTCATTCAACAACCGAGTCCGACACTTCCACCCATGCTAACGCCAAATGGTGCCATCTCGGATAATCGGCATGGAAACTATTATAATGCTAACTCATCTTAGGCAATCATCATCTCAATCCCTCGAGAAACTAGTGGCACACGCCGAAGCATATCCTCCAATGTCTCGGATCGCCCTCTCTGACGCTCTCTTCTATCCGGGATGAAAAGACAGATTCAATCCAACTCCGTCCCCAACGCCCTTGAAACCCCTCCAAAATCTCACAACCTCGATCATAGTCGAGATAATCGATTAATCGAACCCCATGCAGCCTCACAATCATCAACATATATCCTCGCTTAGCCTCTCTCGGTCCATCGGTCGATGATCGGCAGAAGGGAGCGCATTCTCGACACCATCCACGATCACCCAAATCCCATCGTTCCGCCTCGACGATCTAGGAAGTCCAAATAAGAAATCCATGGTGATGTTCTCCCACGTCCATTCAGGAATCGGAAGTGGTTGTAACAAACCTGCAGGGTGTCTATGCTCAATCTTCACCTGCTGACAAACCAAACACCTCCCCACAAACTCGGCAATCTCTTCATCCCAGCTACCAATAAAACCAAGTCCCGATACGCTCGTATACTCCGGCATGCTATAAGGAGCATTATGAGCCTCATCAAGAATCTCCTTCTTCAACTCCTCAGAATACGGTACAACCAACCTACCATTCATCCTCAAAGCACCACTATCATCAACCACAAAATCTGATCTACCTCCACTATTCACTCTCCTTTAATGATATCCCCGCAATTTTCATCCTTTTATCAAGCTCTAAGATACGATCCAGAGCATGTGCTCTAACCTTCACGAGCCAATAACTCACCATTGCTACTAACATCAAGCTCAACTCCAAGTCAGCTCATCTCTACTTTGGCTCCTTCTTTCCCCTCCGACTCAAAGCATCTCATACTACATTCGCCTTCCCGGGCGATACTGATACTACATCAGAGTCGCCGACAAACTCCATCCATCTCCTCTCTCGCTCAAATTCACGTCTGGCTGTAGGTACTTCCAAACTTTGTGATCAAGTGAAAATCCGCATCTAACCCCATACAAGTACGTTCCACGCTCAACGTAAACAATCGCCGCCAACTCAAGACAGCGGGTCAGTAATTCCTCCTCACTTGCCCTCAACTGCCGAGAAGCATAAGCAATCATTTCCCACTCCGCATCAACACACACGCCCCCAACCCTCAAAAAAGCGAAGCATCGGCCAGATCACGAAACCATCGTGACTCGGATGCAGCTAAAATCGCCAGTAGTCAACCTCGCTCAACTCCCTAAAACATCTCTCACAATCCTCATCCCAAATAGTGGAACACCCTTCCCGGGTCAACTTAGTCAATGTGAGTCGCAATTAACGAGAAGACTCGATAAACCTCCCGTAATATCCGACCAACCCAAGAAACACCACCTGTCACACTCAAGGGCCGCTCTCAATTATTCACGTAGCCTCCACCTTCTGAGGGTCCACAAATACCATCACCTGATACAACATGGCCCAAGAACTGTACCTTCTCCAACCAGAATTCACATTTACTAAACTTAGCGTACAACTGGTGTTGTCTCAATGTCTCCAACACAACCCGCAAGTGTCTCTCGTGCTCCTCCTCGTCACTCGAGTAGATCAAAATATCATCAATGAACACAATCACGAACTTATCCAGGAACTCCCGAAACACCCGGTTCATCAAACTACGAACGCCGCCGGTGCATTAGCCAACCCCAAACGGCATTATCATAAACTCTGCAGGCCTATACCGATCGAAGGCCGATTTTAAATGTCACTTTTGATCTCAACGTGATAACCGGATCTCAAATCAATCTTCGAAAACACCTTGGCATCCCTCAGCTGGTCAAATAAATCATCTATCCTCGGCAACGGATAACGGTTCTTGATAGTCACTTTATTCAACTGCCTGTAATCGATGCACAACCTCAACGTACCATCTTTCTTTTTCACAAACGTAACCTGGGCGCACTTCAAGGAGCAAATACCGACCGATGAACCCTTTATTAAGGCCTCCTCGCACCGGAAGTCTTCAACTCGCCAATCACCGAGCCATTCTATACGGCTAATAGAAATCGCGCAAGAATTCGGAACTACTTCAATCGGAAACTCCACTTCTCTCTCCGTGGTAACCCGCAACTCCGGAAAACATCGACATACCATGCACCACTTGCACATCCTCTAACATGCCTCCTCTCTCTCCGAGCTCTAATTATATACCCAAAACCCAAAGACAACCTTTTCCGCATCAACTTCGGCCTCAAGTGCCGAAATAAACTCCGATGGTGTAATCTTCCCTATCTCCTCAAATAGAATATCTGGTCTAACGACTAAAAATAATTTCCTTATTTGTGGCAATCAATCTTGACACATGTTGTCTCCCAACTAATCCATACCCAAGATAAGACCAAAATCTATTAGCTCAAACTCAAGTGAGATCCACAACTAACAATCGATTATTCACACTCAAGTGACAATCTCTATATATATCACCTCAACCGACCTCCCTACTGGTGTCATAATAATAAGTGGAACAAATAAGGACTCCCGACATAGAGGTAAAACATCAGCAAAACTTTGGGAAATAAAAGAATGAGTAGCTCCAGAATCAAAAAGTACCCTAGTCTTAGTATCACATAATAACAAGGTACCTGTCACAACCCTAAAATATCCAAAGGCCTCCCCGGCTGAAAGTAATCAGATTGACCTGGCCTCTCGCCAAAGACCACTGCCGCTACTCGCTATGCTCCCGAGAGCCACCCAACTCCCGGCCGACTCGACCTCCGCGGCCTCCAAAGCGTCCACCTCATCGCTCGATACCGACGTCTCAAGCAGACCGTGGCCGGTGAAGAAGTACTAGCACCTCCCACTCTACGAGGACAGTTTCCTCAGATGTCCAGGCTGCTGACAACGGAAACAAATCCTCTCTCTCTCTCTCTCTCTCTCTCTCTCTCTCGAAATCCCGAGATCCCGGTGACCACCGACCACAACGGAAACAGCTAACCTCACTCGGAACTCCAGTGCTACCTCCCTGGGATCCACCCGATCTAGCAGGAAAATGTTGTGCAGAAGAAGCTGTCGAATAACTCGGACGAACTACCGGTGCACTGAAATGGCTCTGACCCGGACGAGTCTGCTGGACCACTCTCCTCTGAAATCTCGCACTAGAAGGTCCACTAGTACCAACTATCTCCTGTCGCCCCCTCTTTGCCCCGCTGGCTTCAGGCTCAGCCAACTCCATCTCAACCTTCAGCGCAGCATTCCTCAACTCATGAAAACTGGTGAAGGTCAGCAATGATAGCCTGTGGCGGATCTCCCATCTCATCCCGTCACGGAATCTGGTAATCTTCTGCTCCTCGGTCGGGTGTACAGCTGGAAGCAGGCGACATAACTCACTAAATCATCTCCTACTTCAACAGACGCTTCACCCGAGTCATCAGAATCAGGTCCCTCTCTAAGGCGGCCATATGGGTACTCAAGCAATAATTCTCCCTCGAACAAATAAGTTACAAAGCACACCTAAGACAATCGGATCCTCCCCTCTAGCAATCAGAGATAGTCATAGATTACCCCACCACCAAGGGCACAATCGAAGTCTCAGAGGTGGCAACCCGACCTCACCACCTCACGCCCATCGGCCTCGAATATGGTCTCCAAGTCTCTAATAAACTCGACGCCTAATCGAGGCCCACAAAGAACTTCGGAGGATCTCTCTCTTCAGGAAACGGTCGAAGAGCTTACTCGAACTCAACCTCCCCGCTGGGTCGCTATTTGTACACGTATCGTGTCCTTCCAACATGTAACTCATCCCCAACAACAGGATCAACTGGGGGATCAGGATGTACACCGGAACCTCGGGCTGCCCACCGGGGCTCGGCCCGCCCACAACTCTACCTCGCGTGTCCGCCACGATGGCCCTACCTCCAAGACTGTCTATCAAGGATTACCTCTCAAGTGACACGGGTCATCCTACGCGTGTCTACTCCTGGTAGCATCCCCTCAACAAATAATTAAAAAATAAAGAAAAGATTCAGACCTCCGAGAAAACTCAACCAAAACAACTCAAAGAAAAAACACACAAAGCACATAACCACACACCACCAAATAACCAAACCTACGCCTGACACCAAAATTGAATGACTCCGCCTGTGTCGGCCGCCTGAGGTTAGAATCGGCCCAAATCTGGGACACCGCAGTCACCACGCCGATGGATGACTCAATTTACAAAGCCACCCATCCTCAACAAACCCATAAAACAATATACAACGACAAGAGCAGCTTTTAAGAAAAAGAATCCATCGTCAGATTTCAACCACACACCCTTTACCACAACATACAACAAAACATCATGCATTAAAAATATCTACAACAACCAAAGCCTTGAAATATCAAAATACAACAATATGTATTAACCGAATATAATCCACAAACAACGATCATGAGGATTCATCGCCACCCGCCACTCACCTAGGCTCTAAGGCAATGCATCAATTTAACAAATTCCTCGAATAACGCTTACAAAGACCATCCGTCAACCCGCACAAATGAAAATGCCACCCAAAGCGAATAGGTGTAAGCTACGTTTTAGTGAATACGATCTCAAGAGCGAAATTAACTCACTCCCACGAGTAGTAACTATAAAATCATAATATCGCATAAAATATGTGACGTTGTGACACAATGCTATTCAAGGTCATAAACAAAGAATATATCATTAGTGAGTTTGTTATCATGCTTACATCACAAGGTTATATCAATACCGTCATTACTATGGTCATTAGTTCATAGGCCCAATCTAACTAATATACACATTCTAATAAAAGACAACCAATACCGAAGATCATGCCATCCCAAGTAAACAATGACAACAATACCAATCAACCACAACCTACTCTATCAACCAACAACGTAAAACCCTCACAACCAACAAAGAGATCATCCAAGTCCTCAACTCTACCAAAGAACGACGGTACTACTTAGCCCACAACTAAACAAACTAATGAACTCAACGGAACTGATTCCTACAACTAATAAGCATATAATCAACCTTTAACACGCAGGAGAAACTTATGTCTGCCGACATAAGCTATACATGAAACGAATTGCCCGTATAAGCATTATTTAATATGATTTTAGTTGCTCCTGCTGAAAAGCTTTGAGGTTAAAGTTAAAATTTGAAATCGAATAATGATAATATGGGTTGGACGATAATATATTTTGAGAATAGAAATTTAATTTGACACATGTTCGAGTTATGTTGTTAAACCGAGAAGAGAAGCGAAATTGTGAACCAAACGAGACCTAAACTCCACTTAAATATCTTCCACCTACCACCACTAACTCATTCTTCATCTTCCAAATAAAAAAAAAAAAGAAAACTCTCCTTCTTCTCCACATAGGGGCCGAACCCCATAGCACCCCCAAGTGCTGATTTTTCTTCATTTTCAAGTAAATTTGTTGAATCCAACCCTCAAATCTTGTTCCCATCTTGAGATTATCATAGGTGTTTTTCTAATCTTCAAATCTCATCATTTAAGGCTTGAGTTGACTTTTTTATATATTTGAGCGACAGGTTGACTTTTAGATCTTCGACTTTATTATGGTAAAGAAATGTTATTTAAGTTTAGTTTAGTGGGATTAGAGGTGACTGAAAGTGATTATCGGGGTTAGAAAGTGGTGTATGTTGAAGGTTGACTTTTGTTGACTTTTTTTCTTAAATTAACTTTAAATTGTAATATGAGGTTGGGGAGGACTTTAATATAGTTATTTCTGGGAATAGAAGTATTGGCTCGATATGGATTGCAGAGATTAGGTTGAGAAAGTTTGTTGCATAAGAGTTAATGTTTGAATTGAGGTTGCATTTAATGGTTTAATTAGTTGGCGATTGATTGCTGGATTGATTAGAATGTGATTAAAGTGTTATTGTCATAATAAAGGATGACCGAATATCGATTTATGAAGTTGGTAATTAGAATGTAGTTACGCGCAGAATTTTGTAGTTTTTGGCTACTAGTTTGGGGGATGTGATGATCGCTAAGGCGGTTAATTTGAAATGTGAGACGTGGTGGATAATACTCGGCTTAAAGATGTTAAGAGAGGTTATCCCACGGAATGTGTTATAATGTATAATTTTGAATAGGAGTTGAGCCCGGACTGGCATGTGGACTACCTAGAGTTAATATTATTGCTTTTGGTCGAGGTGAGTACAAATCTCAATGATGGAACCTCTTCATATATATTATGTTTATATATTTTGCTTGTGTTTTGTCATGGGATTATTTTGACATGTGTATCGAGTTATTGAGATTAACTTTATAAGATAGTTGTGATTATGATTCATGCCATGCAGATCAGGTAGTTACTGTGATTATACCACGGTCCTGCGGTGTACTAAGGCCGCGGGCGGCCGTGTGTCATGCGGTGTAATCTTTGTGCGTGCTTATTTGACCGAGATGATATATGTGAGCGGGCGACTCGACGGGAGGTTTCAAAAGCGCTGTATGCATATTGAGCGGTAGCCTCGTGATTCGGGAGCTAAAGTGTGATATGCATATTATGCAGCCTCTATTTATGACGCTGGCGCTGATTCTCATCCGATTATTTGTGGAGGCGGATTCCTCTATTTGCTATTATTTGTGAGGGATTCTCATTTGTTTATTGGTTGCGGGAGTTGGATTCTCATTTGTTTATTGTTTGTGGAGGTGGATTCCTCATTTATTTATTGTTTGTGGAGGTGGATTCCTCATTTGTTTACTATTTGTGAGTGGATTCCTCATTTGATTATTTTGTGTGTCAGACGGTTTCCTCTAAAAATGAATATGCGTTATCGATGGTTATGCCTCACAGATAGTACATGTGATATCGTATAAAGAGATTCTATGTGATTTGTTGTCGCTATCCATATCAGGTAATCTCGGTTAATGTATATGCATATGTTATATATATATAAAGACGATTATACGCGACGTAAGAAAATCGTAGTGATTTCTATTCACTCCGCCTTATACTACTCCCTTTTCTACGGCTGCTTTTACGCCTACTTAGAGCGATCGCCGAGGTGGCTGAGGATCCAGATTGGCTGAAATGTGTGAAGATCGTGAGGTGAGCGGCATGTGAAGTCCCCATCACCATTCCTCTTTGTTGTCGACTCTGTTATATTTCTAGACCTTGCGTGTCAGATTTTAATGTGGACCTGTCACATACTTTCCGTATGTCAGATTTTTGGATTTCTTGCATCCCTGGCCAGATTATTCAAAAGTGGATTTATGCTCAGCTTGTCATTTGTTTTGTTGGATGTGTTAGTTTGGAACACCACGATGGACTAGGAGTTTCGCTCTTTGTTAATGTCAAGAAGTCATATTTGTTATTGTTATCCATCGATTGGTGACTCGACAGACAAAGTTGTTAATGATCTTAACCTCGTATGGCCGATTTGGGGTGGGTCATAATACATCACATCTAGTAACGTAGGTACGAGGCAAACACAACACATACCAAGTATAAGGCAATACCGGATAACAAAAGACACTCGTGAACGATACGAGGCACGCCACACACTCGCATCAGTACAAGGCAACCACAACACACTCGCATCGCAGTATGGGCAACCACCACACACTGCACCGTAGTACAAGGCAACTACTAACTAACCATACATACCAACAATCAACATTATCATACATACATAAACATGCTCAATATCAACAAATGCAACACATCTAATAAAGAAGTAAATTAATCTACACCCATGCGATAAATACTTACCTTGGCTAGCAAATAATAAATGCCTCATCATCTAGCTAATCCAAGTGTCGCTCCCCACGCCCACGCCTAATCACAAACACCAAAATACAATTACTACTACTACAATCATATTCCCCGTTTAGTTTTTAACTATTCAACTTACAACAATTATAGCACAACTTAACAACTCTAGTGATAATATTACTACGCCGCTTAAAACAACTAATAAAACAACGAAATTCCAACCACCCCAAATCACTAATCAATTGGGCCCCCCCTACCCCAATTCCAACACTTTAAACAACTTCTAATCAATCCAACAATCAATTCTCCAACCAATTAATCCATATAATCAACCTTAAATTCAAAAATCCAATTACCACTCACTTACAAAAATCTAACTCATAATATTCTCTTCCAATCAACATCAAAACATCCCACTTATACTCCAAAACAACTATATTAAGATCCCAAAACATCATAATACAATTTAAAGAAATTTAGAAAAAGTCAACCTAAAAGTCAACTAACCCAATCAACACATTTCAACCCCTAAAATCAATTATAATCACTACCAATCACATAATTCAAGCCTAGAGGATACTTCTATACCATTTACAACTTTCAAAACCAAAAAGTCAACTAAAGTCAACCTCTCCAAAAACTTAAGAAAACATCACAAAGCTTCAAACTTTCTTACCTTAATAATATGTAATGATTTATGAAAGATTAAAATCAACTTTTTAATATCTGAAAGCCACAAAGAATTGGAAGAAATAGAAGAAAAAAAATTTCAAGAAGGGGGAGCTAGGGGGTTCGGCCCTCTCTATGGGGAAGAAAGGAATTGGCTTGTTTTGGATGAAAATGAAACATGATAAGGATGATGAGATATTTAAGGAATGACTTAAGTCCCGTTTTATTTCTAAGCATCCTCCACTTTCGCATTTCTAAATCTCAACGAAACCATTTCAAATGTTATTCCCGAGACATATATTACTACTATCTCATACTATCTCGATATATCGATACTATTCGAAATTATTAATATCATCTCCGGTCCCTCCAATCGACTCCATAAATATAATTTAATAAAATCGATTAGGCGTAACGGGTTATTTCATATAGACATCCGTATTAATTTTGAGGAATAAGTACTGATTCTTCCATTAGTATACATCAAAGGTGTGTAATCAGTAATGGACAAATGTACTAGATAATCCCCTATAAATTACAGACTGGTGTTTTAACCATCCTATTCTGTGATTTTGCATCTACTCTACATGCTAGAAGCCTGCAGTTAAGGTGTAAGCTATCACACGATGCATGCAACCGGAAGCGCTCCAAGTAGAGACATCCAACAATATATTACCTGCCATCAGATGTCCATAGTTAAGGAAACTGCATCCACAATGTGCAGGTTTCAGCAACCCTCAGGCCGATAATATTTTGGAGGTAATGATGGGCATCTTTCATTCATATGAGCATAAGGATCCACAGTGTTGTATCCTGGTAATTCCATCCGATATTGCCCCTTGATTTGACAGTAAGGAAGCTTCACCGTGTCCCCATCATTGCACCAATTTGGTAATCGACTCGAGTTGTTCTCAAAAAAATTGAGAATGTAAGCATCCTTTATCTGCAATTTCAGATTTATAGATACTGAATCTGTCTGTAATGTATTTTGGTAATGAAATAGTCTTTCTGCAAAAGTATAATAGTTAGCTTCAAATTTGTTTCAAGGCATAGCAATCGAGCTTGATCAATAAGCTGATCTTTACATTTTGATGAAGGATCCACAGATTAATGTATTTGTACTTCGGACCTGGTAATGATGCAGCACAATGTATCAACAGTGAGACTCCGTTGCATGTCAATAATGACGTGAACAAAATTATCTCTCTTTGTTAAGCAAGTTTTCATGTTTGCTAGGGAAGTGTTACCAAACACGATCACACAATTGCAATCAACTGTTGGACATTTTGAGGGAATCGTCAAATTCTGCCTTGCTGTTATTATTTGATGAGCATAAGAAGACTAACCGTGAATTCTGTGCCTTGTATGGAGCTCGAGAGTGAGCCAAATAGCCCTGCTGCTTTGTAAATCTCAAGAATGTAAGCAATACACGATGCTGATTTTCCATCTCTATACTCCCACTCATCTTGTTCAGGAATTGCCAACAATTCACCAAAGGAAGATCCACGTCTTTCAACTTCTACTAGAATTTCAGGAAGTGTAAGGTTCTGTAACAAGTTAAAGTGATGTAAGATTATGTACATCCACAAAAAATATATTGATCAGTTCTACAAATGCTGAACCATATATCACATATAAATCGCATCTTCCATGTAAATTAAAATCTGTATTAATTAGTGCTATATAAATGCATGAAGAAAACTGATACACAAGAAGCAAAAAAAACTAACCTCTGTTCCAAGTCTCTTGTTCATGGCTTCATTCAAAACATTAGAAGCATATTCAGGAGCGAGTTGGGTCCAAACAGTCATTACAGAGGCCACCTGTTCAATGAAAATATTCTTATACTCAATTAGAGAATGACATTCATCAATAAATACAGGGAAAAAGAGCATAGTTTTTTTAGTGGAGAAGTAAGTTGTCAATCAGCCATTGAGCAGAATATGTTATGAGCTCTAGTTTTACCAATCAAGATTGAATCAAGTAATCAATAGAATAGTGTAACTCAACATCTTTCCAAATCCTTCAATGTATGAGTCGACTTTCACAAGAGAGTATTCTCTTGCATGGGAAAGGCACCAATTAAGATATAACCAAATATTCAATAAAATATTGTAACTCAACATCTTTCGAAAAATTTCAATGTATGAGCCGACTCTCACAAGAAAGCATTCTCTTGTTGCATGGGTTAGGCTCTACGGCTGCCTATAAAGCTATGAGAAAGATGATTATCTTGCAATGAACTTGCTCATTTAAAGTGGTTCTGACAATTATTCTCAAGCTCCTTAGTCCTTACCTTTCACAAATCATAAGTAACTAACAAGTTTAGTTTTAAGGTGCACATAAATCACAGTGCTTACTAACAGAAAGACACCAAAGGATACTAATTGGCAAGCTATATTGGTAAAGCTCAGGTCAGCAGGAGTTAACAGAATCAGGAATTGGTATTCATCTTCCCAGGGTAAGTCCTTCATAGAGAGGAGTACTAAAGTACATGATCTTCACTTTAGCCAAGACAGTTTCATGTACAATGTATGCAAGAACTCATTGTAAAATGAAGTGGTACCCATGCATGCCATACTATTCACTATTGGGATCACCAGGTAATTTTAGATTAAGAAGAGCCAAAACTGATGCCTCTTACCAGATTAGCATCCAAGGGCGGTGGATAGTTCTTATCTATTGTATCTATCCAGCCAAAAATTAAGTTGTGATAACCATAAGGTAGGCCTTCCAAGCTCCGAGCATACTCCCATGCAGCAGTTTCATTGAACTTGGACCGGAGGTCAGAATGTAAGGGAAGCAATGCGATATGAGGATTACAATCATCTTTAGTCAGCTCGTATTCCCACCACTCTTCCCACGGCAAGATTGCAATAACAGTTTCACCCTACAAAGATCAGGCAAAATAAAAAGTTCATATATGTTTTTGAGCCTTAATCATGCCAATACTTTATTCAAGGTTAAGAAGGTCCACACAGGCCACAGCAGATGGCTAACATTGGATATGGAATGGATCAGAATTTGGTTTATAGGAATCGTATCCCCGACTTTGCTTAATCTGGCATATACTTATCTGATGGGACTGATATTTCCACATCTTAGCATATTTAGATAATACTCCGTAGCATATAACTAGTCTGATTTCATATAGCTGTACACATGTGCAAACTGCAAAGCCTATGTGACTTCATTTGAAAACTGTGATAAAGGTAGACTGGTTTGGCAAAAAGGAAAACAACAGTACATGGAGTAAATCACTACTAGCACGGATGAAAAGAGAGGCATTTTATACATACGAAGCAATGAGAAAAGAAACCATAGGAATTAGTCTAGCAACAGAAGAGTGCTACGCAGTCACGAGAGTGTAAGGAAAACAGTAAATCCTTTATTTGTATAATGCGAGATAAAGGTAATCTGGTTCAGCAAAAAAGAAAACCTACTTATACAGATTAAAAGAGAAGATTGCAACAACAAAAAACAAGGGGAAAAAACATTATAGCTACATTATTCAAATGGACCTATAATATATGTTTATTAAGAGTTCAATATGTTACCTCGTCATTATCATGCCCGGATTCCGCCACCCATAGCTTTCCTTCGGAGTCCCGTAAGCAAACAGCACTGTGGCCAGCATAAGATCCTGTAGCCCATTTCTCTATGGTCTCAAAAGCACCCCATAGACCGCGGATTTTTGATATAGCAAGAAAATCTCCAGAGTGAATATCCTCGGTTTTGATGCTTGTAATCCATGGTTGAGGGCGCTCTTCAAATGTTGCTCCCATATGCTTCTCAAGAAATGCAATATTAGACTTTTCTCCATATTTAGTATTTGTGAACAATGGAAAGATTTCCCATAGTGCTGACAGAGTACCCAACATTCCTGTTTGCATGAGGAATATTGCAACACCTTTCCGTTTAACCTGTTACCATCAAGATGGCAGTGTCTAAGAAAATCATATCGAGAATTAAGATCCTGCATATAATTTGTGCTTATGATTTGAGAAACTCACATATTCAAACTCAGCCTCAGATTCCCACTCTTTGAATTCCAGAGTATGGTCACGGGACAAAAAGTAATAATCCCATGTTACACGATATGGAGTTGCGAAGACATAAATATCCATGCAGATCCAGCTACGAGGCTTAGTAACCTGTATAGTACACCTATCTATGAGAAACTCAGAAGTGAATAATAATAACAATAACAACAACATTAACAATAATAACATGGCCCAATGCCTATAAAATCTTCCACTCCATGGGCAGTGGCAGAACCGGGATTTTTATGTTGGGGGGCGAAAAATTGATTCAAACATAAGAAGAAAAAAACTAAATTTCATCATGTTAAATATTAAGTAGCAATAAAGTGCAAAGTTTACACAATGTTAAATATTAAGTAGCAATAAAGTGCAATATTTCATCTTGGATAAGTGCAGCTGGCTAGGTGTTAACGGCTGGTGCAGATTCCCGGGTATCAGTTCATACTGGAAAAGGGTCCAGCACGTCACGTCCTGCTGGAAGGGAGACCAGTGCTTCATCATCCTCGATGAGCACTGTACTAGGCTGCTCTACTAAAGAAGATGCCTCAGCAACAACAGCAAAAGGGAACTCTGTTTCATGAAACTGAAGATCCTTTGATACCAAATCGTAGAGACGTAGACCTTCCAGCCCTTTTTACCATGATAGCCAATAAAGACACAGTTACGCCTACAAGGAGCAAATTTGTCTCCTTTGCAAAGCAAGTTGTAAGCAAAACACAAACACCCGAACACTCGTAAATGAGCCAAGGCAGGAACCTCTCCCAACAAGACTTCATATGGTGATTTATCACCCAACACAGCCGAAGGGGTGTACGGTTAATTAAGCATACCACCCTGAGAACACACTCCCCCAAAACGTCAATGGAAGATTACCCTGGAACATGACTGCGCGAGCGACATTCTAGAGAGAAATTGTATATCAGCCTAATAACCACTTTATTTTTAAAGCGAATATTAGAAAAAATGACCTTGATATGAAGTGTGGCACCACCAAATTGAGTTTGACTACTATTATTGAACTCCAACCAAACATTGTTATTGTAAAAGCAAGAACTATAGATCAAGATACAAACTTCACTTAAGCTAGCAAAAACAGAAAACAATACCATCAAGGTTAAAAACCTAAATAAAAGGAGAAACCAACAAAATAAAAGACATTAATCAGTAACTAAACAATACTCCCTCCAATTTTTTTAGTTGTCTTTTTAGCTAAAGAAATTTGTTTGAAAATAGCTGTCGTTGTAACATAATATACATTCGAGGGCAATAAAAGTTTGACCTTTATGTGAAGAGTGGCACCACCAAATTGAGTTTGACTATTATTATTAAAGTCCAACCAAGCAGTGTTATTGTAAAAGCAAGAGCCTTTCCATTCCAAAGTGTTTTCCGTCGAGGAAGAGGCGGCGCCGACGAAGGTTGGCAATATGTCAACTGCACTTTCGAGATAATGAAGAATTGGCCATGAAATTTGTGTTGGTAAAAATGGTAGAATATCTTTTGGATTAAAGGGTATTTCAAAAGCTTCAGTTTTTGGGCGATGAAAACAAGAAATGGTGATCAAAATGGTGATAATTTGATGGATCTTCATTTGGGTTGTTGAAGAAAAATGGTATTTTTGGACAAAGATAATTCAGTTGTCCAATTTGATCAACAAACATACATCACTTCTTGATTGTACCCTGTAAAATACAGTAGTCAACTCTCTCAACTTCAGTTTAGCTTTTATGAGTTGGGTACTAGACTCCTAGTTGAGAAACGAGAATGATTCTCATGATTATAATTAGTACAAACTAATTACTTAAATTTTTTTTCTTTTTTGAAAATCGATCTTTATCATTTCAAAAGTTCTATCTTCGAGCATTCAATAATGTCCCGTGACATTAGATATCAAAATGGATTGTATATAAAAAATTATCAGAAGCCTGGGAGGAAGGATTATTCCTTTCAAATTTTGATAAATAAAATGGAAATGATAAAAAGATGAGCTGAAATCTCTACTGTAAACTTATTTATTTTTAAAAGATTAGAATAGATATCCTATGATCCTTGAGCCTATTCTACATTATTCGCCTTACAGTCCCCTGACATGTTTTAACCGACTACAGCCTACTAGTTGTTGTGTCATTTCCGGACTTCCTAACTCAAAGACATTTCAACCTTATTATTCGCTTCTTGAAGCGCCCTCTAAGTTAATAATTTATAATTTGCTTTCTTATTATAGACATTTCTTATAAACAAACACAGCATAAACAAAGAAGCGTAATATAAAATAAATTCAAAACATTTTATAAATCATACTACTAACATTTTATTCAAAAACATAACCCAACAAACATCAAGCTCAAATGTATATCAACGTATCTAGTGTTTAGACAAATGTATATCAATGAAGCTCCTCATTTTCTATCTGCACGTTTCTCGAGATATCTATTACAGACATACCACACCCAACCTTCCCGACTCGAGTAATTCTATCATCCGCAAATGTTTGACAATCCACGCTTCCGAGGATAATTTAAAAGTTATACATACACTTCAATATGAGTTCATTGTATATCCGATCTAATATCAAAATCCAAAAAGATTAAAAAAGCGACTTACAAACAAGTTAAAGACTGCATTGCTCCGACGAAGATATCCCCAATAAAAACAAACGCACATGTAATCCACAATATGCCGTACTATCACTGCTTCGACACTAGATACAATCATTCAAACCAAAGTTATAACTCAATGTAACAAGAACTAAACTATCGTTTGTCGTAAATGTAAACATACCTCTATGCTAAGCCAATGATTTTGGGTCAATACGAAATAAATCTGCCCGGTGATAGCATTATTTTAATATTATTCTTGTTGTTCGATCGAGTGTTGTATTATAATTTGTGTCGGATAGTAATAATGTCGTTTGAGTGATAATATTATTCAGGGGTAGAAGTGAAGTTCATGTTCGAGTTGTGTTGTTAAACCGATAAGAGAAATTAAACCGCAAACCAAACGACTCCTAACACAACTCTAGAAATATCTTCACCAACCCCACATCACTATTCATCGCCATCCCGAAATCCCCAAACCCCTTTCTCCCTATGAAGGCCGAAACCCCCTATTCACCCCAAACCTTGAATTTTTTTTCATTTTCTTGGTGGAATCTTGTTGCAATTTACTCCATAATCTTGTTCTTCATCTCTTGATTATCTCTGGTATGTTTTTAATCTTCAAATCTTGACATTTTGAGCTATAGTTGATCATTTTTATAGGTTTGACTTTTTTTGACTTTTATGCTTTGGGGTTTTGAGAATTTAAAATGGTAGAGATGTATCATCTAAGCTTGAATTATGTGGTTGGCGATAATAACGATTTTTGGGGTTGAAATGTATTGAATAAGTTAGTTAACTTTAGGCTGACTTTTCCCAAATCACTTTTCAGTTGTAAAAAGAATGTTAATGGACTTTACTGTAGATGTTTTGAGTATAAGTCAGACTTTGCGGGTCAGTGTAGATTAGGTCGATATAAGTTGCAAAGTGAGTAGTATCTCGGTTTTTGAAATTAAGGTTGTTAACAATGGCATATTAGTTTGGGAAAGTTGATTTTGGGGTCAGATGGAAGTTGCTTAAAGTGTTTATGTATGGTGTCAGGAGGCCGATTGGGATTGGAAGTATGGTTGAAATTGCTGCTTTTAATTGTCATAAACACACAATTAGCATCTATTACCTAAATTTAACAATTTGTTACTAAAATGGGTTGTGTTAAGAACTAAATTGGGAATCGGGTTACGTATTATATAGAAATTTTTTGTTCGGGTATTTTTGTTGCGTTTGAAGAGCACGGACCAAATAGGCCGAGGCGTAATTTCATTGTTAGTCAAAGTGAGTATTTAGCTCACGGGTGTAAATTAACTGACTTAATTGCGAATATGTGTATGTGTATAATTTTGTGTTGAATTGTATGTCAATATGACTTTGAGTCAAGGCTTGTGGTTTCATGGAGTTGTGTAGGCGCTAGTCAAGTTGAGTTGAATTAGGACAAGTGGGTTAACAGGTTGCTTTTAGTCATTCTTGGTGTTTTCAGGGTTGCTACAGTAGATGAGTTGTTATCCGGTATTTACCTTATAATTTCGGTATAAGTAAAGGATGAGCCAGACTGCTACGATTCGGGTGATAGCTTATACGACGGGCATAAGTTCCTCCCCGCATGCCGAGGTCGATTATATGCGCATTTGCTGTGTAAATTCGGATTTATATCGGTGCTGGATTGAAGCCGAGTTGATCGATTTTGACAGCCGATGGGGAAGTTGCCGAGTTGACCGAGGTCTTCGGGCTTGTGACACGGTCGATTAGCCGCTAGTCATGGCGTCGCATTGTAATAACCCGTTACGAAAAAAAAATTTAAATTTTTCGGTCGGTAAGGGACTGAAACGGTATAAATAATTTCGATGATAATATTATTTCATAAATTTTTAATGTAATTATATTTTATAATTTAGTAGTTTTTGCTATGGAAAATTTTATCTTTGGATTGGGGTTCATGAGATTTAAGTACGATGTTGAGAAATTAACCGAAACCGAACGGGACTCGAGTTTTTTTTAAAATATCTATCCATACTTATCCCACACATCATCACAAGGCAAATCTCATCTTCTTCCTCTTCATTTGGCCGAAGCCACACCCTCCCCCTTCTTTGAAAATTTCTTCTTCCATTTCTCTCTTCAATTGTCGCCTTCAAACTCAAGATCATTTCAATATCGTTTCTCCCATCCTTCTCTTCGAAAGGCGGCGAAAGTCTGCCTTTGAGATATTTCTTGGCTTCACATAGTTGACTTTTAGTTGACTTTTTCCATAATTCACTTTTTACATTTAATCTGGGCTTGGTTACGGGTTCCGCGATGTATATATGTATTTAATTCATGATTTGTAGGTCGCTTGAGGATGTTGGTGGTCGAAAGACTTTTCTAGGTTTCGCTGACTTTTTGGGGTGATATTTTTGATAAGACTTTAAATGTGTAGGAGTTTAATCGACCTTAATAGAAGTTGTTGTGATATTAAATTGCTATTTAAAAATTGATTTAAAGTGGAGTTAGGTTGAAAAGTGTTAATTCCAAGTTGAGTTGTAATTTATATTTTGGAGTATAGGTTGTTACTCATGACCTACCATTAACTAGAATGACTTATAAGTTATCTGTAATGATAAAGTAATAAGATGGAATTTTGTGAGGGATCGATTTATCATATTCACGGGATTATAATTCGACAGTTTACTCCGCTATGTTAGACCATTTAGAAATCATTCCTGACAGTTGGTAATGTTTATTCTAGAACGAAGTTCTTGGGCGTTAGTTCCCGAGCATATTTCTTCTCGGTGTTTTTAGGCCTTGACCAAGGGAAGCGGGCACTGCTCACATCGTCAGGAGGATTTTTGTGATAACTAGTGAGGCGAAGTACTTATCTCACGGTGTTACTTTACTTTAAATTGTATGAACATGTTATCAGGGTACGATTACGCGAGAATGATAAGGCTATGTAATTTGCCAGATGATTATGTGTGATTCATTTGTATGTAGCCTATGATGATTATGTGCGACATATTCCCCGTGGGCGCCGTTTGCTTCGAGGGTACAAATAACTCCCAACTTATACTGATTTCCGGCCTCGTCGCACCGTTGTATTCCCATGGCCTCGTCGGCACTTACGTACTCAGGCCTTGTCGGCCATTGTGCTTGACTTACTTATCATGAGTTTTAGCGGTGCGCTTGGATATTGCCTGGGGAGCAGAGTAGACTTAAGCTATCGAGAGGCTTTATGGTTAGAGCTATATATGACTCGAGGCGATTTGAGTATTAGGATATGACCATAATCGGGGATGGTTATGGGTTGCGCTGCTCTTTAAGAGCCGTTGCACGCCTTACACGCCGGGTATAAGAGCTGCCACAGATTATCTTTATACGCCGGTATAAGAGCACGACGCCTTTATCCGCCGGTATAAGAGCGTTGTGTATCGCCTTATACGCCGGTATAAGAGCGTTGTGTATCACTTTATACGCCGGGTATAAGAGCGCCATAGACAATCTTATACGCCGGTATAAGAGCGTTGCTTATCATCTTTATACTGCATAAGACTGGTTATCGCCTTTATACTGCATAAGAGCTGCCAGATCGACATGGAGCTTATGTGCATCGTGATTGTAATCCGACGGTATCTAGTCGATGTGTGATCGACGACTGCAGTATAGTTTCGGTTGGCCCATGTGGATCGTAATTTCATGTGGCTCAAAAGTATTTTTATTCAAGTGAGTTGTATTCATTATCAGACCCTATATTCTATGTTATGCCATGCGATGTATGAGAATTTTCTTTGTAAGTATAAATATGGCCTGCTAGTAGTCCCGGTTATATCTATATATGTAATGCCAGATTTCACCCTATGTTAATTTTCCTGTCGGGCGTATGGTTTAGTTTCCACCCCGTGTTAAGTTTCCATTGCTTCGCGGCCATACCCCTTTTTCGCTTTTGGGCGGCATTTCATTTGTGCCAGTCAATGCATCGGCTAGTTCGGGCCATGAGGCTGTTGAGAGTTTGTTCCAGTGGCCAGTGAGCATCGGGTGGCAGATCCTCATACCGATTGATGTGTCAATAATTGTTTTGATGGTTGTACTTTATTTTCAAACTTTAGCATCATTTGGCAAATTGTCATTTTGTATTCGAGTACAAAGATTTACTTCCTTTTGTAGCCTTGCCGGCATTACTATTTATTTGGGATATGTCAGATATATACGGAGCGCTGTTGATATCACCGATGGATTGTAAAATTTTAAACCGTGATTATTTTGGAAATATTATAGTAATCATATTTTTGAAGCGAAACGAGTAGTTTTAAAACCGAGTCGCCCATCGGTTTTCGCGCGATTCGGTGTTCCGATTATAATGACTCTCACTCAGGCTATTTAATTCGGGAAGGGTCGTTACAATTTTGGTATCGAGGCTAGGTTTCGGGGACATTTAAGTTATCTGTGGCTAGCACACTTGTGCTTCATTGAGTCGTTGTGAGTGGTGTTTTTTGTAAAAATATGAGTTTTTTTTCGCTTTGTCATAGAGACTGCTGGTGATGCCACCCAGAGTTCGTGGTGTGGGTGTAATGGTGAGGCTATGGTGGCAGCCCCGAGGAGGCCGAAAGCAGGGGTATAAATTCATGGATTTAGCATACACCGGTGGTCCCGAGGTGCATTCTTCTCGAGTGTGCCGAGGTAGACCTCGTAGGGGAGAGGTGTGTGGAATGCTCGGGTGGCCGAGCACAGGAGGTCGAATTCCTGCAGCAAGCTGTTTGATCGGCTTTCACAGATCCTCCGAAGTTTTCGTGGAGGTTCGCTGCAGCAAAGCACAGTTCATCCGGGGATATGAAGTCCATTTTTAGCCTAAGGGATTGCGCGTAGATGCAGAGTGAAGTTTGAGACTTATCGATTTCATTTAGGCGCCCACACGCGGGAGAATCCAGAGCGCCCCTAATGGTAGGGAGATCTATGTGTCTCCGGGAGCGGTGATAGCCGAGCTCTTCCTAGAATTACCGTTTCGAGACCCACATGGCAGCCTTCGGGAGAGGGAGCCGATTTCACCGACTGTGGGACGAGGTCCGTTTAGAGTACGAAACAAGCCAAATGAGACGCGCCGACTACTTCCTCGATGTCTATCCGTGCAGGCAAAAGTTAAGATCACGAGGTTCGTGGATGGCTCATCGTGGGAGGTACGTCACCAGATCTCATCGATGACTCACCCGCCTATGTTACGAGGAATGCACTTGAAGATGGAAATGGAGTTAGCTGAGCCAGAGGCGAAGTTGGATCGGGGCAGAGCGATCGAGACTTTCAGCACTGAGCAGCTTACCACCTAGAGCTTGTAGGAGGATACCAAACAGAGTAGTTCCATTGCAGATACTTCAAGCGCCCGGCCGCCTTAAGCTATTCTACAGCCTTTCTACACGAGGGGTACCTCGCGATCCAAAGGAGTTTCAGAGGGCCTTCGGGGGTTCAGAGATCCGCGTTTCCGATGTAAGCGGCTTGGGGTAATAACGGCCGGGATTGCTGGTAGGTGATATTATGTTACAAAGCGCAATGGCACTGGGCGGTGGGATTCGCCCCCGCTTTTCCTGTAGGATGTGAGGTACCGAACTTTTGCACTAGTTCAGATCGCCGTGAGGCGGTTATCGGGGGACCGAGGTGGACTTGCTCGAAACCATGGGGATTAAAATGGAGTCGGAAACTCTCATGGGAGTCAGAGAGTGTACCAAATGCATGGGACGGATGGGGCCGTATTAATGTCGGTGGACTCAACAGAGGTGCATGACCCTCCGTGAGTTCGATGTGTTCTTTACTTTCATGATTAGGGTGGAAATACTTATATCAGCACACTCAATTAATTTCGAGTTTTGTCGACATTCTATCTCGTATGTGTAGAGTCTCCGCTGTTCACTTTATTACGTTACTGGGAGGTCAATTGAGGTTAGACATTATATATTAGATTTGCCCTGAATGTGAACAACCAATTGTTGGTAGTAGACCTACTTCCATTTGAACAGTTTTGATCTTATGCCGAGTATGGATTGGCTGGGGAAAACATCACACTAGATCGATTGTCACCATAACGATGTTACTTTTCAAGGGCCGTAACTAGAATCTTTGTTGTGGGAGATAGGAAGGTTCTACCGCCGGGTATTACTTCCCAACACTTGGGGGCTAAGGAATTGATGATGGCAAAAGTTATGTTGATTTTGAGTACGTCGATTTAGCAGTAGGAGATTGGGGATTGGGGATGTCATAATTATTTGAGAAGCGTATTGGTGTTTTTCCCGGGAGCTGTTTACCGCCAACGAGAAGCTACAGAGATTACATGTGATAGAATGAATTTCAGCGAGTTGGAAGAATTGAAGATTTTGTTAAGGTGAACCGCTAGATAACGGGTTTCGAGGATGTATGGGCGGGTCAGAATCGGCCGTGTTTTCGAGGAGTCGCTACCGTAACTTTCTCAAGCGAGGTGCCCAGGTGTGTTTTTTTTTTTTACATTTGTATCTCGTGACATGCTGTTATCATTAGCCGAAGCTACGAAATTTAGAGGGCGAAATTTTATTAGGTGGGTAGATTGTAATAACTTATGAAAAAAAAAAAAAAATTTAAATTTTCGTCACAAGTGGACCCGGAACGTATAAATAATTTCGATGATAATATTATTTCGTAAATTTTTGAGCCGAATTACATTTATAATTTAGTAGTTTTTGCTATGGAAAATTTTATCTTTGGAATTGGGTTCGTTGAGATTTAAGTACGATAAGCGGAGAAATTAACCGAAACCGAACGGGACTCGAGTTTTTTTAAATATCTAGCCATACTTATCCAACACATCATCACGCAAATTCATCTCCTTCCTCTCTTCATTTGGGCCGAAGTTTCACACCCCCTCCCCTTGAAAATTTCTTCTTCCATTTCTCTTCAATTGTCGCCAAACTCAAGATCATTTGTGTAATATCGTTTCTCCCATCCTTCTCTTCGAAGTTATGTATAAAAGTTCAAGTCCTTTGAGATATTTCTGCTCCCGGCTATGTTGACTTTAGTTGACTTTTCCATATAATTCAATTTTTATGATGAATCTTAGTTTGTTATGGGTTCCGTGGATGCATGCATTTAATTCATGATTTGTGAGGTCGCTTAAGGATGTTGTTGCCGAGTTGACTTTTCTAGGTTTCGTTGACTTTTGGGGTGATATTTTTATAAGACTTTAAATGTGTAGGAGTTTAATTGGGACCTTATTGAAGTTATTGTGATATTAAATTGCTATTTAAAATTGATTTAAAGCGGAGTTAGGGTTGAAAATAAGTAATTCCAAAGCTGAATAGAATTGATATTTTGGAGTATAAAGTTGTTAATTAAGGACCTACCGATTAACTAGAACGAATTTAAGAGTTGATTTGTAATGATAAAGTAATAAGATGGAATTTTTAGCCGGGGATCGATTTGGTTGTGTCCGATGTGATTATAATTCGCCGATGGGGCTTAATTGTCATGTTTGACCATCTAGAAATCATTCCGATTAGAGCTGGTATGTTTATTCTAGAACGTGAGTTCTTGGTATTAGTTCCCGAGTATACTTTCTCTCGGTGCCGTAGGCCTTGACCGCTGGAAGCGGCACGCCTGCTACGCTCTTCGTGGATTTTGTGATAACTAGCAGAGGCGAAGACTTATCTCACTAGTGTTACTTTACGCATCTATCGTGAAATTGTGCATCTGATGTTATCGTGGTACGATTATGTGAGAATGATATACATGTAATTGTTAAAGATTATGTGTGATTCATTTTGTGTGAGCCATGATATATTGGTGATTATATTCTCGTGGGCGCCGAAGATCGCTGAGGTAAGTAATAAATAACCTCAACTTATATATTTCTAATTTCGGCCTTGCCGGGCACTGTCAGATGCCCCTCAAGGCCTTGTCGGCAATTTATACCTGGTGGCCTTGTCGGCGATTGTGTTTCGACTTTACGACAGAGATGTTTTAGCTGTGCTTGGATATTGTTTTTGAGAGTAGAGTAGATTTTGCCACAGAGTGTTGTATTATGTATTTACTCGTGGGAGACTTGAGTATTAGGATATAATCCTAGAACTGGACATGTTGTGGTTAGGTGGCTCTTAAGAGCTGCTAGTATCGCCTTTATACGCCGGTATAAGAGCGTTGTGTATCGTCTCTCTTTATACGCCAGAGAGATAAGAGCGTTTGTATATCGCCTTTATACGCCGGTATAAGAGCGTTTATCGCCTTTATACTGGGGCAGAAGAGCGTTATGTATCGCCTTATCCGCTTGGTGAAAGAAGTCAAGCAGACGCCTTTATACGCTGTATAAGAAAGTAGGTCAGCCTTTTATACGCCGGTATAAGAGCGTTGCACGCCTTTTATACGCCGGTATAAGAGCGTTGTTTATCGCCTTTATACTTCGGTATAAGAGCGGTTATCGCCTTCTTTATACTTCGTATAAGAGCGTTGTGTATCATTGGTTGAGCTTTATGTGCATCGTGATTAGAACTGGATGGTATCTAGTTGATGTGTGATTGATGACTAGAGTATAGTTTTGTTGGCTCCATGTGATCATAATTTCATGTGGTTTGGTGTGATTTTTATTCAAATAGCCAGATTCATTATTCGGCACTTATATTCTATGTTATGCCATGCGATGTATGAGAATTTCTTTTGTAGTATAAATATGGCCCGGCTAGGTAGTCCCCTGTTATATATTCATATACGCATTTGGGTATTCGACTCCCATGTTAATTCTCACGCTGCATTGCATATTTAAGTTTCACTCGGTGTTAAGTTTCACTAAGGTTCATGTGGCTTACACCCTTTCGCTTTTGGGCGGCATTTTATCGGTGCTGTGCTGGACAGACGGCTAGTTGAGTCGAGGTCAAGCTGAGAGTTTGTTCCTCGGTTTCGCTGGTGGAGCATCGGGCAGTGCAGATCCTCACAGCCCGATTTTGGATGGTGGTCAATCGCTTTTGATTGTTGTACTTTATTTTCAAACTTTAGCCTTGTCGGGCGCTGTCATTGGTATTCTTTGAGTAAGATTTCTACTTCTCTTTTTGTAGCCTTCGCTGCATTACTTATTTATTTGGGATATGTCAGATATATATGGAGTTGGTTGGTTGGGGATATCACCGATGGATTGTAAAATTTTTAAACTGTGGATTATTTTGGAAATATTAAATGTAATCAGATTTTTGAAGGAAACGAGTAGTTTTAAACCGAAATGCCCATCGGTTTTGGTGATTCTGTGTTCGATTATAACGACTCTCACTCGTGGCGGCTCTAATTCTGGGCGGGTCGCGTTACAATTTTGCATCGTGAGCTTAGGTTTCTCGATTACTAAGTTATCTGTGGTTGCTGCCGAGACTTGTGTTTCATTGAGTCGTTTGTGAGCGGTAAGCTTTTTTTTGTAAAAAATCGAGTTTTTTTTTTCGCTTTGCTGCGTAGACTGCTGAGGATGCTACCCGTAGTTCGGGGAAGAGCGGTAGGTGTTAGGGTAGCCCTTAGGAGGCCGAAGCAGGTGGGTATACTGCTGATGAAAGTACAAATGGGACCGGCAGGGTCCGGAGGTGCATTCTTCGAGCAAAGCCGGTAGACCTCGTGAGTGGAGAGAGAGCGTGAATGCTCGGGCGGCCGAAAACAGAGGTCGAATTTTGCATAAAGTTGTTTAACCGGTTTCTGAAGAGAGATCCTCCGAAGTTTTCAGAGGTTCCCATGTGAGCAGCTATTGAGTTCATCCGATATCAAGTCCATTTTGGAGCCCCATGGGATTGCAAGTAGATGAGAGCGAAGTTTGCGACTTATCACATTTAGGGCGCCTGCGATCAAGTGGAGAACCAGAAGGCCCCTAATCAAGTAGAGGGGAGATCTATGTGTCTCGGGAGCGGTTTGTTGAGCTCTCTTCCTGTGAGAATTACTGCTTCGAGACCTACATGGCGCCTTTTGGGAGAGGGAGCTGATTTCACCGACTGGTGGGACGAAAGTCCGTTTATGAGTACGAACAAGCCAATGAGATGTGCCGACTACTTCCTGATGTCTATCCGTTAGAGGCAAAGAAGATCACGAGGTTCAGGGATGGTTTGACGTGGGGAGACAATGCATATCATCGATGACTTTCACCAGCTTCCAAGTGTCGCGAGTGAACGCAGCCCTCAAGCATGGAAATGGAGTTAGCCGAAATGTGAGGCGAGTGGATCGAAGAGGAGTCGAATTTGAGACTTTCAGCATCGATAGGCCTACTCGCCTAGAGTTTAGAGGAGGACGCACTGTACAGAGTAGTCCCGACAGAGATACTTCCGCGCCCGGCAGCTCACCCAAGCTATTCTACGCCTCCTTCTACACGGGGTACTACAGATCCAGCCGAAGTTTCGTGAGCGGCCTTCGGGGGTTCGTGAGAGATATCCGATAAGCTTCCGATGTGGCCGCTTGGGGCAATAACGGCGGATTGCCGGGAGAGGGTGATATTATGTTGTTGTGTAGCGCAGCCAGGCACTGGCGAAGTGGATGTTCCCCGCTTTTCCAGGGATGGAGGTACTGGAACTTTTGCACCAGTTCAGCCCGCTGTAGGCGGCGTTATCGTGACCGTGAGGTGACTTGTTGGAAACCATGGAGACCAGGGCCGAGGAGTTGGAGGCTCTCATGGAGCGTGAAAGGTGTACCAAATGGGCGGGCCGGATGGGCCGCGATTAACGCCAGGACTCCAAACAGTGAGGCGACGACCTCCGCAGTCTCCCCGACATGTACTTTACTTTCATGGATTACGTGGGTGGAAATATTTTATATCGGTGCTACACACTCAATTAATTTCGGAGTTTTGTCGACATTCTATCCGTATGTAGAGAGTCTCTGTTCCACTTTTTATTACGCTTTCCACTGGGAGGTCAATCGTTGTATATTATATACAGATTGCCCTCGAATGCGAACAACCACCGCTGGGTAGTAGACCTACTTCCATTTGAGCCGATAGGTTTTGATCTTATAAATAGTATGGATCGGTTGGGGAAAAACATCACACTAGGATTGATTGTCACCATAACGATAATATTTTTGTGGGCCTAAACTAGAATTTTTGTTTCGTGAGATAAGTTCTACCCGGATATTACTTCAACACTGGGGGCTAAGGAATCGATGATGGCGTGTTATGTTGGATTTTGAGTATGCGGCCGATTTGGAGAGAGAGGAGATTAGATTGTGGATGTCCTAATTATTTGAGAAGGTGTATTGGTGTTTTTCTCTGAGCCGCCGTGTTTACCGCCAACGAGAGAAGTAGATTACATTTATAGAAATTTGGCTCTAGCAGAGTCAAGAATTGAAGATTTTGGTTATAGGAACCGTTAGATAACCCGGTTTCGAGGATGTATATGGTCAGAATCGTTGTGTTCTCGAGGAGTCGCTACTGCAACTTTCTTGGCATGGTTGCCTAGGCGTTGCTTGTTTTTTTTTACATTCAGATGCGACATGTTACCGTTGTAGTCGAGTTACTTAAATTTAGAGGGCGAAATTTTACAGTATGTAGATTGTAATAACCCGTTACTTAAAAAAAAATTTATATTTTCGGTCACAAGGACCCGGAACGGTATAAATAATTTCGATGATAATATTATTTCATGTTTTATTTAATTACATTTATAATTTAGTAGTTTTTAAGCATGGAAATTTTATCTTTTGGATTTGGGTTCGAGATTTAAGTACCATGTCGAGAAATTAACCGAAACCGAACGACTCGAAGTTTTTTTAAAATATCATCCATACTTATCCAACACATCAATACAAGGCAAATCACCTCCTTCTCTTCATTTGGGTTTTAGTTTCACACCTCCCCTTGAAAATTTCTTCTTCCATTTCTCTCTTTCAATTGTCGTCAAACTCAAGATCATTTGTAGAATATCGTTTTCCCATCCTTCTTCGAAAGGCGTATGAAAGTTCAAGTTTCAGATATTTCTGCTTTACATAGTTGACTTTTTAGTTGACTTTTCCATAATTCAATTTTATGATGAATCTTAGCTGGTTATGGGTTCCGTGATGTATATAAGTGATTTAATTCATGATTTAGAGGTCGCTTGAGGATGTTATGGCCGAGTTGACTCAGGCTCTCGCTGACTTTTGTGATATTTTTATAAGACTTTAAATGTAGGAGTTTAATTGGGACCTTATTAGTTAAGGTGACATTAAATTGGTTATTTAAAATTGATTTAAAGTGAGCAGTTGAAAAGCGTTAATTCCAAGTCAGTTGTAATTGATATTTTGGAGTATAGGTTGTTAATTAAGGACCTACCGATTAACTAGAATGACTTATGTTGATTTGTAATGATAAAGTAATAAGTATGGAATTTAGCTAGATCGATTTGGTTGTGTCCAACGGATTATAATTCGATAGTTTACTCCTGGGTTATGTTTGACCATTTAGAAATCATTCCGATAGAGTTGGCATGTTTTATTCTAGAACGTAGTTCTTGGGTATTAGTTCCCGAGTATACTTTCTCTCGCGTTGGTAGGCCTTTGACCGCTGAGGCACGCTCCCGTTTATCGCTTCAGAGGATTTCTTGTGATAATTCAGTAGAAGAGTACTTATCTCACGGGTGTTACTTTTACGCATTTACTTTAAATTGTATGAACATGTTATTGCGGTACGACATGTGAGAATGATATACATGTAATTGGTTGTATGATTATGTGTGATTCATTTGTTAGCCATGATATGATTATGTGATTATATTCGTAAGCCAAGACAAGGAGGTAGCACAATTGAACTCCCAACTTATATTTCTCGATTTCTCAGGCCTGCCGGCACTGCTTTTATTTTTGTGGCCTTGTCGGCGATTGTGTTTGACTTACTTTATTGCGAGATGTTTTAGCTGCAGCTGATATTGTTTGAGAGGATTGCTACCAGAAAGCGATGGTTGGGAAGTTATGGCGACTCGAGGTGACTTGAGTATTAGATATGACCCTAGAATCGGGGATGGCTCAGCGGGTTAGCGGTTTTAAGAGCGTTGTGTATCAGCTTTATACGCCGGTATAAGAGTCGCTGTGTGTCACTTTATACGCCGGTATAAGAGCTGCGACGCCTTTATACGCCGTATAAGAAAGCATTGTTTATCAGCTTTATACGCCGGTGTAAGAAGGTTACAGACGCCTTTTATACGCCGTATAAGAGCTGCTGTGTATTAGCTTTATACGCGGTATAAGAGCGTTGGTGGTATCAGCTTTATACGCCGGGTATAAGAGCTGCTGCTTATCGGGCCTTTTATACTGCATAAGAGCGTTGCTATCGCCTTTATACTCGGTATAAGACGCCAGATCGATTGTTGAGCTTATAGCATCGTGGATTAGAACTGGATGGTATCTAGTTGGATGCTGATTGATGACTGTAGTATAGTTTTGTCAGTCTATGTGATCGAATTTCATGTGGTTTGTGTGATTTTTATTCTGAGTCAATTCATTATTTCAGACCCTATATTCTATGTTATGCCACGCGATTTATGAGAATTTTCTTGTAAGTATAAATATGGCCCGGCTAGGTAGTCCCAAGTTATATATCTATATATGTACGCCGTATTTGACTCCTATGTTAATTTTTCAGGTCGTGGCGTATGGTTTAAGTTTCACCCGGTAAGTTAAGTTTCACTAAGCTTCTCAGCCTTACACTTCTTTTCGCTTTTGGGCGGCATTTCATTTGCGCCAGTCGATGACGAAGAAGCCGAAATGAGGTCAGTTGGAGAGTTTGTTCCGGAAAGTGGCTAGTGTTAATCGGTATGCAGGATCCTTACACCGATTTTGATGTGTTGTCAACCTGCTTTGATTGCTGTACTCTTTATTTCAAACTTTAGCCTTGTCGGCATTGTCATTTTGTATTCTCGAGTACAAAGATTTACCACCGATGGATTGTACTTTAAACTGCGATTATTTTTGGAAATATTATATGTAATCATATTTTTGAAGGAAACGAGTAGTTTTAGACCGAGTCGCCCATCGGTTTGGTGGATCCGGTGTTTCGATTATAATGACTCTCACTGTGCCACGACTTTGCTACACTTATCGCTAATAGAGTAGAATGTAAAAGTTGTCAAGTATTATTGGCGCCTTTCTTGAAATGCATTTAATGCTATTGTTGGTTGCCATTATTTTGGAATGTTTATGGTAGTGACGAATTTATGAACATATGAACTGGACAGAGAAATTGCTAATAACTTCATAACACGATCTTAAGTTGATATCATGTACTACTTATCTATTTTATGCGGGATTAACTACTTTATTACATCAAGCAAGGTGATCGGGGGTTAGTTTCACTATTTTCGAGATGAATCTCGTCTCTTTCCAAAAAAAATCGCCTTGTTACCCCGTGATCGACTCGTATACTGCCCCGTAGTAATTTCCTTCTTCATGGCCTTCTCAGAATTTAATTCGCCTGTGTCGGCCGCCCGAGGTTCAAAGTCATCAAGAATCTGCATAATTTAGCCACCGATCGATGGACGACAACATAAAAAGACTTTATTCGACATTAATAGTAATAAAAAATACACTTTGTCCATCGTGGTGAACTAACAACATATACAATAAAACAACGAACAACATAATACAAATCCACCTTAATGATACAACTCAAAGATACACAAGAAATCCAAAATACAACATAGGGAAAGTATGGCAACCAGACCCCTCAATGAAATACAATACACAAGTCTAACAATATACAAATCGACAACAACAGGGAAATGACTGATGAGGAATTCCTATGCCACCACCGCCTCATCTATGATCTTCAATCTGCAGCCTATCAATGCAGCTTCTCGACAACCTCAGCGATCAACCCCTTAGAACCTAGGCATAAAACGCCCGCCCATAGAGAATAGGGAGTCACTATTAAGTTTGTGAATACAAATACCACAGACTTGATCCCATCACATATATTCATACTTATATATATAACATATGCTTATACATTAACCAGGCTACACAATAAATAACTGTTCACAAATCACATAGAGTTCTCTCATACGATATCACATAACACTTTATAAATCAACAATGCATATTCATTAAGAAAATGCCTCAAGACACACAAAGTCATCAAATGAGGAATCCACCTCCGCAAATAATACACATACGAGGAATCCAAGCACCTCCACATAATTAGACGAGGCCTCCACTCCATCCTCCTCCGATCCGAGGCACCCTCAACGTGCATATCACACCAAACCTCCGAATCCACCTGGCTACCCACACAATATGCACACCACACCAAACTCTCCCGGTCGGGTCACCACTGCCCGCAAATAACACACAAGGCACCAAAGCACATCTCGCACGCCCACACACAGAGCACATAGCCACACACACAATCTCATAACATGAATCATATCTACAACTATCTCATAATACAAATCGTAATCTCACTATCTCATAATATACCTCATAATCTCAATTATTTCCATCATATGAATCATAAATTAGAATTTACACATAATATCAATCATAATCTCTAATTATTTCATAATATGAATCATAATCACCCAATACATATCGAAAAGTCCTAAGTTATAACACATGCAAAATATATAACATAATATATATTAAAGGTCCTCATCGTGAGATTTACTCACCTCGAGCCAAAAGCAAGAATAATGATGACTCTAGGCAGCCCCCTCGCGGCTAGATCCAGCTCAACCCAATTCAAAGAAATTATACATTATAACACATCCCTGAATAACCTCTCTCTAACATCTATATAATCCCCGAAAAGTATACCACGCCTCACGATTCAAATTTACAACCCCTAGCAATCATCCTATCCCCAAGATTGGTATACTTACATTCCAACATAATTACATTCTAATCGCCAACTTCGTAAAAATCTCAATATTCACTATCTCCTTATTACCCCAACAATAACATTCTTAAGATATTCTAATCAATCCAACAATCAATTGACAACTAATTAATCCATTAAATACAACTCTCCAACTCAAACGCTAAATGCTATAACAATTTAACTTTTCCCCAAACTTTTCTCAACCAAATCTCTACCTATCCATATCCAAACCAATAATTCTATACCCAAAACAACTATATTAAAGTCCTCTAACCTCATATTACAATTTAAAGTTAATTTAAGAAAAGTCAACCCTTAACTTACACCACTTTCTAACCCCAATAATCACTCAAAATCACCGCTAATCCCCTCACCGATACTCAGATAACATTTCTATACCATAATAAATTCAAGATCTAAAAGTCAACAAATATTCCATAAAGGTGAACTCTTCAAACTCAAGAAATATCTCAAAACATTTGATCTTTCTTACCTAGATATGATGAGGATGACGAGGGAGAAGCAAATCCACCACTTTGATGCTGAAGTTTAAGCCGATAATCGATAAGATAGTCGTGGAAGAAAATTTTGGGAAAGTGTGAATTTCTCACAAAGCAGGGAGTAATATGAAATCTGATTATACGTAAGATAGCTGGGCAGAAAGGGATATTTGGAGGGGGAAGAAATTCTAAGTTCCATTCGGTTTCAAGCTAATTCTACACCTTCCGCACTTAAATCTCAACGAAACCGATTTCCATTGCGTTATTCCCCATGCATATATTACTACTATCTCACACTCATCTAATATATCGATATTCCGTAAATTATTTATAATATCTCCGGTTCCACCACTTAACCAAATATACCACAAACCGACCGATTTTTGAATTCTCCATCAAGCCAACTTCGAAATTTTTAATTTCACTCGAAATACCCACCGAGAAACTTATATCAACATAATATCGTAAGGTTCTATAGCCAAAACAACTATATTAAAGTCCTCTAACCTCATATTACAATTTAAAGTTAATTTAAGAAAAGTCAACCCTCAACTTACACCACTTTCTATCCCCAATAATCACTCAAAATCGTCGCTAATCCCCTATACGATATACTTAGATAACATTTCTATACCATAATAAATTCAAGATCTAAAAGTCAACAAAATCCCGTAAAAGTCAACTCTTCACAACTCAAGAAATATCTCAAAAGATTTGATCTTTCTTACCTAGATAATGATGAGGACGACGAGGAGCAAGAACCACCACTTTGATTCCTGAGCTGCTTACAATCACGAGAGAAATGTAAGAAAATTTTGAGGTGGGGGAATGTGAAATTTCGCCAAAGAGGGCAGTAGGGAATGGATGAGGATGAAGATAGTGGTGGTAGGCGGATATTTAGAGGGGAAAGAAATTTAAGTTCCATTCGGTTTCTCGGTTAATTCTACACCTCCGCACTTAAATATCAACGAAAACCGATTTCCATTGTGTTATTCGAGGCATATATTACTACTCATCTCATACTCATCTCAATATATCGATATTATTCCAAAATTATTTATACTATCTCCGGGTCCCACCACAAACCGAAATATACCACCAACCGACCGATTTGTTGAATTCTCCACTACTCAACTTCGAAATTTTTAATTTCACCCCGAAATACTCCACCGAGAAACTTATATACTATCAACATAATATTGGTAAGGAACGAGTTATTACAGTCTACCCTCCTTATAAAATTTCGTCCTCGAAATTTACTCAAAACCCGGTCTGTCTTATCATCTCAATTCACCTTTCAATACGCCTATTACCGAATATCATGACATTCGTCACCCAATCATATTCTCCTAACATAGTCATTTGCTCCAGATCACAGACCACCGTAATTACATCTTCGCAACGCATCGTGAATATTACTAATGAATCGGATATTACACAATCTAATCATATCATAATCATCGCCCGTCACACGTTCCCCAACTAATACATACATCCTCTCATATCTCATATCGTTGAATAAACGGATTCCATTCAAACTTCATTTCACATAACAAATCGCTTAATCGAACTAATCCTGCTGAGCGAACACGATCTGCGATTATTCCTTAATGAGTTCAAGCGCTTCAAACGTTGATCGGGATGTTCAGAGGCTCATGGATGAGTCTAACAAACGCCGCCCTTCAAGGAGCCAGGTTCTTTATCAAGTTAATAGGCGTTTGTAAGGAACTCTACACTTAAGCATTTTGTCGTTTTAAATATATGAGTATTGACTTTTGTGATTTAATATAATAGATGAAATCGAAGGTCCAGTTTAATCCTAAGTATAGATTGATTCATGGTTAAGTCTCGGCATAAACGATCAAGTAAGTGGTCATTTCTGCTTTCGAATTGGCTTCAAACCATCTCTATTTTGGACTGAACTTTGAATTATCGAGACTCATCGGTATATCCCCGGTCACGATGATCGAGACCTCTTCGAGACCCCCTGGTCTCGATAGGGTCCCGATGATTGAGACCCCACTTCCTCGGTTGCTGTCTGGGCTACTGCAGCGGCTTATGTAGCCGTTGCACTTGGGGCTATCGGCTCATCGAGACCACGCGGTCTCGGATGGGTCACGGCGCGTGTGAGTTTTTTCACCTCATTTGTGCACTATATAAGCCTCCTCTTTTCAAAACCTAAAAGAACTTTTGCAAATCTTTTTGACCTAATTTCCGAGCATTCAATTTATTGCAAATCAAAAAGCAAAAGTCATAACTCCTACATTTAATTCATCATTATTCAGAGAGTTTCCTGAAGGCGTGATAATTTCATTTTTCAATCATTTATTGTATTGAGGAACTTTCAGTGAAGCCAGGCCGTTATTCTAGGTTGAGTAGTATATTGAAACTCGAGCGTACTCCTCGGGGTTCCAATCAAGGTTGATTAGAGCTAAATCCTGGGCCGGTACTTGGGTCACTTAGTGGAGGCTAGGTGTTTGATAATAGGCTTGAGAGAAGTTGCTTGTGTGTATTCAAACATTTCTTCAAGTGCTAGTTATCTTTGCCAAAATCCCGAGGTTGGAAAGCCGACGGTCGAGCAGTAGGGGAACCGAAGCTCGTTAAAATCGCGCGTATTGTTTTTCTTTCCTTGCTCTTTACTTTCAAGTAATCTTATTATTATTGCTAATCAATTTGATTATTATATTGTTGACTAATCATTCTCGAGCTTGGGTAGTCGGTCTATCGCTTTAATCTATATTCTCATTGTTTATTAATTCCGCATTCTTAAGATTAAAACTCGAAAAAGTTATCGTGAATTTAAACCTTATTCACCCCCTCTCTAAGGTTAAATCCAGGCTAAATATTACACTAACACCCATCAACTCATATTTTATCATGTTATCAGTATCATACATCAACCATCACTAATACCACTCAAAATCAATATATATATCACTGATATCAGCCGTATCCACTCCTAATTCGTGTCATCATATCGCCTCGTTATTGACTATCGATTCATTAATGTGCAAGTAAATTCCTCGATCAAACCCCACTCGGGCTAAATTATTGTTTATTATCGACATCTTGACATCCGTCAGATAATAAGAAATACACCTGCTGCCTCCTTCAACATACAACTAACATATATAATACATCACCGATAACCCCACCATTTCAGAATAATGCTCCTACATTTATACCTCTTAAAACACCACTTCAGTATAGTCTATATCCACTTTTAACGAACCCCCGCACATATAATCTACCAAGGTAATGATATATATAGCATCACATTGCCATTCACTAATACATTACCACCATACACTTCATAGATAATGCTCATTTACCATTCTCATACCATCATAATTTCATCGTCGTATAGACCAACATCATGTCTTTCCCTTTGCACTTGTCATTTCATTTATATCAACACCATATCATGCCATAACATCCCATAAAGTTATCATTATCTCAATTTCACCCTGGCATATAGTTCTAGGCTCATCAAGTAACATCATATATTTCTAGTCTCATTATGATTTATCAACATCCAATTTCCCACATGATAATTCCAACAAAATGCATATATATATATATATATATATATATATATATATATATATATATATTATATATATATATATAGCAGCAGTTATATATATATATATATATATATATATATATATATATATATATATATATATATATATATATATATATATATATATATATATCATCCGTGCTACGACGCTACACCGATCATTCACACCACCCGCTTTGATAACCCCTCATCATAACAACTTATTACTAGCTCCAAGAAGCACAATATCCCTTTTCGCATAATCTCACCCCAAAGGTCTCGCTTTCCAATCAAATTGAAAATTTCACCTACTATATTCTCCTCCCATCACACTTCATTCCGCTTACAACAAGCATCGTTAACCCGTTTCTACCTAGAATAGTTAGACATTACCAAATACGACTTCCTACATTCCATCAGACTCCTTTCTCCGTATGGTACTTTTTATGAATTCTCATTTATGTTCACTTAGCCTATATTATAGTATCTTATCCAATGCCATTCCTTCTCAATTTAACACGTAGCTATTCTCAACAGTCATATCAAGTTCCATTCTCCCCCTGAGTTCTTCATCATTAGAATACTTTCCTTCCTCCGTGTCATTTCATCAATATTATAATTCACACTTTCAATACTGATGGTGCCATCCCAACACCGCTTGGAAGTTAGTAATACGTGAGCAACTTTCCTTACTTAAATTATCATCTCGTAACTCGGTCTTACACTTCAATACGCCTTATGTCCTCATACAAAGTCACTACTTCTTCCGATAAGGCCTTTTATACCTCTAATCAAATTACATAACATTCCCACTCTATTTGTCCTTGAATTCATGAATTTTACCGGTTGTGATTCTTAATTGACATCTCGAATTCACATTTCATTAACACACCTATAAAAGACGCGAACATCTTGACTCACATCTCATGACCATTACAAAACTACTGCATCTTATATTTGCTCCACAAAACCTTTGTACCACACTTCACATAATGATCTAAACTTTATAGGAGAAAAAACTTGTATCTACTCGTAACAATTCAATTATTATCCTTGTTAAGCATTTATCCAAATCCATCATCCGTAATCATGAGTATAAATTTTTTTCAAGATCCTCTAGAGCACACCACCTCTTCCTCACAGATACACTATTCTCAAGTCACGATACACCTCAAAATTACCAAGTCTACAAGATACACCCATATTTTATTCTCATAACTATGCTCCTGAATTATTGGTGCAACACGTATATTCTACCACACTTGTTAATACTCCATTGTCCCTTAGGGATTTGTCAACCTTCATCTACACTCAGTAGTCCATTAATTCAAATCCTTAGAACTAACATTAGCGCATCACCATCATTAGTTCCCATTATATTATCCCTTAAACAAAATTTCCATTTATGACCCATCATATTTCTCTTATAAGTGAGATCCCAAGATTCATTGATATTCGCTAATACCCCCACTAATTTCTATCGTTAGTTCAACGCCCCTCCGAGCGAGCCGGGGCTGACATCTTATAATTTACGAGAACTCCGCTATAACCTCAACTCCATTCTTTGAAAATGATCCTCAACCTTTGAATTGGAACACCACCAGCTATCACCGCTCCTGAAACAAGATAATATCCAAACATTTTACTCCCCTCTTTATCACCTTTGAATGTCGTAGTCCCCTATTCCCAATGCAAGTTAACCAAACCGGCCTTCGATTGATTTAACCTTTAACCTTCTCTTAACCATCTATTCACTTCTCTTAAATATAGTTCATGCATCCACTCTTATAACCTACTCAACTCATCTAACCAAAATTCAAATTTTCCCCAAATCAACATTCTGCTATATATAATTACATACCTAAGTCTTCGAAGAAATCATCATTCCTTTCTCATGTCTTTTCCTTGAATACTCGAACAAACTAAATTGCACCATTAGTTAAATCTTTATGCTCCACTATTATTACCAAATTTATATCTTTTAATTTCATAGTTTCTCCCTTCAATCTACAATTGCTATAACCTAAGCTACACCAAAGATAACATATACCTACATAATACTTATTCTCCTATGGTTTATTTCGTGCTTCACGTTTCATCATGATGCGATTATACACAACTTCATCATACATTAACAAATCACTCAAAATCTTGTTTCAACCTAATCTCAATCATGTTCAAATTCCCAAAATTTTATTTATCATTAACTTTAAATAATATATCACCATTCCGCTTAAGATCCTTATTTCATAAAATTATTCAACACTATATATCCAAATTTCAAAGTTTTATTAATAGAAAATTACTAAACATCAAGCTTTTCTCCCGTAGTCCCAATTTTTTTTCTTTTTTTTCACTTTATTCTTCAAACAACACTTCACAACTTAAGCAACTCAGAACTTCATAATGACAATCAACTAAAATATTCATTTTTATCCCAATCTACTCAGTTACATTAAATCCAACTTTATATTCTCTAGTAGAGTACTCACACACTTAATTTTACCAATACCAATTTTTTCAATATTTCAGATGTACAATCATATTCAATACATTTAGATGATCGAGAATCCTCACACAACACCCAATCAGAACAACAGTTTTACGGCAAAATTTCCCATTTCGCTTATCCCTCAATTCCTTAGTATCCATCGAAATAGAATTTTCTTAATATCAACCTATTAATTTACATCTTCTTCTTACCTCTCATATTCATACCCACATCGGACAAAAGATTCATTAACTCACTTATCTTCACGAGTGGCCCATCCCGATACGTGAACTAAATTAACTCTTTCTCCACCCTAACACTTCGGGTCCAACTATCGTACTATCACCAACACTCTTCCACCAATTATTTCAGAGCACCCATTTAACTTCATGCATCCAAGATCAACAATCTATACCACAATCACCGCATACCCTAATACTCTTATTTACATAAATACCTCAACCACTCAACCACTCAACAACTCCAACTCCGATATTATAGGATTTCTTTCCCAACATCTTTTTGGTATCTCCTTTCCCCAACAAAATCTAAATCCACCCATCCATATCTTAATGTCTCGCTTTCCAAACTTTTCCATTTTAAGTCTACATCCTCTATAACTACTATTATCCAAAGTGAAAATAAATCTACCCAACTTCAATAGAACCGCTTATCCGTATAAACATCATCAAGTGTGTATTTATCAAATTTACTAACCGCTTCACTTCTTATGCTTCACTACAACAACGAATATTCATCTCAACCTTCCCAAGCGCCACATCTAGCTCGACGAAGATCTTCCGTGTGGCAACCTCACCAAATAATCCATCAACTAAAGAAGAGAAATTTAGACTCCACAAGAACACTCGGATATCGACAACCACTCGACTATCTTACACCTAGGCACATAACCACACAGACACTAAACCGAATCAACCCTCTCGATACTTTGCCAAGACATCGTCAACCACGACAAAGTTAATTCTGTATGTAAGGGTGTTGGTAATACCTCCTACAATTATGAATTTTATTATTTCCTAATATAAAAAAATAATTTTAAATTAGATATAGATCAGTTTTAGAACTTACCTCATCCATTATTTTTGCACATCATCTCATGAGCCTCATCTCGCAGCTTTTGGAGCTTCCTTCCACAACATTAGTCGTTGTCTAGCCGGCGCCTCATTTTCAATTTTGTCTTTCTACATTAGTTTTAAGAATGAAACAAAATTATCGCAAATTTGTTAAAATATGTATAACAAGTAAATATATTGAATATAAAAAGTAGCGAACAATTTGTTCCCCGAATTGGCATAACCTTAAAGAATCAATCTTGGTAAACACTCTTATTTTTGCCAGGAATTCGATTCACTTATTGCCATTATTAAAATAACAACTAGTATACAATACTATTAATTAGTGTAAATTTCTTTAAAAGTTTTTAAGTGCAAATCTAATTACCTTAAATCTTTGCCCTCCAACCACTTCTACAAATTGTCCCAACTTTTTCCTACAACCTTAAACTCATATATCTCTCAGAGGCTTCAAATAGGATTACCTTCACTATCGTAACATTCTTTGGATAACTTTGCACGAAAACTCCGTGCCGCTTTTGCCACCTTTTCATAGTCATATCCATATGACTCTCTACTGCTCAAAAATGCCGTATGAAAACATAATTTAATTAACGTGATATCACATAAATATATCCATATGTATGGCACGATACGTTTATATGTAATCCATACAATCAAAAAATTCAACAACCTGAAGTTCTTCCCATATTTTTTGCTTCACAACACCATATGTACGATGCCAATTATTATTTGTCAAAGGGATCATCGAACGAGCAAGCAAACCAATGTATTCGACAAATGTGGACTCATGGACCATCAATATTTAAATCACCTACAAGTAATAAATAGATTTGAAATAGTTAGTAAGTGACAAGTAACCCAACGTATAAATAAATGACAATGTATAGAATAAGTCAAGAACAACATATTACCTTAAATTTATCAGGATCAATCACCTTGCTACAAATAGTCTTTGAAGAATAAACATAACTTTGTAATTGTTAGACGTACCTCTTTAGGTAGAATAGACCATATTGCCATTGGAATCAAGTTCTCCATAAGGATATGACAATCATGTGACTTCGACACCTTCATCTTTGAATATTTTAACGAAACCAGACTTCCGATGTTTGATGAACCCTCGTGAACCTTAACCGATCTCGTAGTCCGAGCAAAACTCTTTTTCTTCTTCTTACTAAGAGAACTCACAATTGGGCGCACATACTTTGCATCCATCTTTTACGGCCCCAATTTTCATATTTCCAATCGCATCAATTCATTCTCGAATTCTCGTGATATTTTGTTTTACCTTTGTACCTAATAATGTACATACGTAACTTTCGCTGAAATTTTTCTTTCTCTTGATGCATAAGGTCTATGAAATTTCCGATACCTAAATCCTTCCAATAAGCCTCAACCCCTAAAATTGAGCACTTTAAACTCAGAGACGTACCGACTTAGAATTTCCCTTCCCCAATGGAAATTGCAAGTTCTTCACCTTATCAAATACCTCTTAGCCCGTTAAAATAGGAGGAGGTCCACGATTTTCACATTTTCCGTCAAACATTGAAGTCAGTTTCTTCCTTCGTAAAAACCTAAGGAGTTCTTACATGTAAACCTCTTTTTTACTATGTTCTAATCGAACAAAGTCAGTTTGATCTTCACACTTGGGGCATGCATATTGTTCTTTTACACTATATCCAAATAAATTTCCATAAGTAGGAAAGTCATTCACTGTTCCAAACAACATAACCCTCAAATTGAAGTTGTCTTTTCTTAACCCATCATATACATCTACACCCTTCTCCCACAACAACTTCAAATCTTCAATTAAAGGTGCCAAATATACACCACAAAGATCGTTGCTGTGTTGTTTAGGTCCGTATATCATAGACAACATTAAATATTTTATGCTTTCATGTATAACCAATGCGGAATTATATATTGCCAAAACTACCGAATTCATGTACTCATGCGAGAGGTACTCAATTCCATGAGGATTCATTCCATCTGATTTACACAAACCGTAGTTTCTAGGTTCAATAAGAATTTTAAACTTAGCATCAAAAGTCTTCCACTGACGTGCATTCGCAGGATACCTAAGCTTTCCATCTTTTACCCTTTCATCAAAATGCCATGTTAATTTCTTCGCATAATCCACACTCCGATACATACGCCTGAGTCTAGGTATAAGTGGAAAATAATACATCACTTTGACTGGGGTAGATTCTCTCTTCTTATAACGGGGAGCATTACACTTGGGACATTCTTTCAATGATGCATATTCCTTTTGAAATAATATGCAATCGTTCACACATGCATGTATCCTCTCGTGTTTCAACCCAATTGAACTGAGCACTTGTTTTGCATCATAAGTTCTTCGAGGCAACACATTATCATCAGACAACAATTCTTTAACCTACTCAACAGGTTTGTGAAAAATGAATCAGTCCATCCACGTTTGGCTTTTACATTGTACAAGGTAATAATTACATCTAATTTGATTAACTTACATCCATCCACAAAGGTTTCTCTGCATCATCTTTTAATCTCTCCAATAATTCAGGATGATCAATCAAATCTTCCTCTAATACCCTTGGTATTTCTTCTACATTATCCCTAACGCCTACGTTCACACTCTCATCGTGTCCACTATCAAACTTAAATCGAGTGGACCTAGAATCAACTTTCATCTCACCGTGATTTGTCTAATAAGTATAATTTGTATCTATGCCATTACATATCAAATGCTCTTCCAGCTTCCATCTCATCTACCGCATCAGATTTAAACACTTCTAACAAGGACATGGAATGAACTTTCTATCTTCGACATTTATTAGAGCAAACTCAATAAACTCCTTCACATCATTTTCATATTCTTGTGACAAACGATCGGCAACTTTCCAATTTCGATTCATAATTACTTACTACAAAATATGAATCATGAATTACACAAACAACTTAAACAACATATACCAACAAATATAGCCAAAAATTCCAAAACATAAATCATATACATACTAGTACTTGAAACTATGCAATTTACTAAAACTCAAAATAATTTCATTTATAGTAAGTGCTTCTACGTTTTTCATTAAGTGCTCTCTAAGCAAGTATCCTCTAAATGCATTTTTGTAATATTGAAATTTATTCAGTTATATACGAACAAAACTCAAACAACAAACGTTATTACTTTTCTTATTTCACAATCAAGAATTTGTGAATGACTTGAACTACTTGATAATTGCCTCTCGATGAATCACGCAAACTAGGAAATAACATAGCTAAGCTACTTCACTAGTTCATTGCATAACTTCTAAGTTGTTACTCCATATAAAAAAATTAATATCATTAGATACTCCATACCAAATACGTAGTTATCAAAGAAAAAAAAAAAATTAAACATAGTGAGATATATATAAATGCCAAACATAGTGAGATTTATCTAAATAAGATTTATTAAGATCGAAACTTCTAAATTTTTTTAATTATTAGTCAAACATAGTGAGATATATATAAATGCCACACAAATTTACAAATAGCAGATTAGAGGCTTTCACATGACCACGACCTTCTGCAAATTGGAACCACTGAATCACATTAGAGCCAATGCCAATCGATTCGTTTACCATAACCACCACAAAATTTCAGCCTCCCTATAACCACTATTTCTATATTCATAGAGGTTTTCATTAAACGAAGTGTCTCTTTTGCCTTCTTAGCTACTGTCACTGGCTCACTGCTGCTAAAATGTCAATCTTACCTCTACACATGCAGCCTCTTAACCACTTGCAACACGCTCGTGTCTATCATCGACTTCCCTTCCCTTCTCGCGTATACTGTTCCACCACCACAACAAAACCAAGACATGATGATGTTGGTAGACTCACCATTGAATCACCTCCGGTCACGTTGAATACAGATCGTTCATCAGCCACTTCTCGGTCCTTGCTGAATGATCCAAGTTTGCAATCAACATGGTCGCATCGTGCATGGGTAGCAAGTGGATGCACTACTGTGTCATATTCCCTTGCAAAGTCTCTAGCAGCTTCAGTTGATTCACATATATGGCTGGAACCACTTCTTGCAGGCCTGGCAGGATATGTGCTTGCTGATCTCGGCTCCGGAGTTTACCACTGGGGTATTGATAATTATGGTGATGCTGGAACCCCCATCTTTGGATCTCAGATAGAGGCATTTCAAGGTCATCATAAGTGGCCATGGACAATTACAAAGCGTCAATTCGCTAATAATCTGCACGCTCTTGCCAGAGTAATAACTTTCACGGTGCTCCCTATCGATTTGCTCTGCAACGACGCTGTAATCCATGGCTTCGTCTGCATGTTCTCAGGTTGCATTATGTGCAGTCAGCAGTTTCATGCATGGGCACATGGTACCAAGAGCAAGCTTCCACAGGTTGTACTTTCCCTGCAAGATGCTGGAATACTTATTTCTCGGGCTCAACATTCAGCACATCATCGTCCACCTTATGACAATAACTATTGCATTGTCAGTGGTGTTTGGAACGAAATTCTGGATAACTCCAAGTTCTTTGAAGTGTTGGAGATGATGCTCTTTTTCAGGCTTGGAGTTCGCCCAAGGTCTTGGAGTGACCCCGACTCCGAATGGATAGAAGAAAGTGAAGCTTCTCTCACTACAATGCAATAATAAGTCCCTATATATCTTCCTCCCCCACCCCCCAAATATTTGTGGGAAGGCCATTGCAAATTGATCAGCTGTAATATTAATTCAGAGCATCCAAATTGCAGAGCTTAGAGAAACTACCACTCATGTAGCAACTTAGAATCTACTGTGCCTACAGCAAAATTGTAAACTACAATTCAATAGCAAGCATTAGAATCTGTGACACATATCAATACATGTTACTTGATATGCAATCCTTTACTGATTGTAGTCCGAGCTCCAACTATATTGTACATCTCCATATGAACAATCAGTCACTTGCACCTATTGGTCAACTTTTCGTTCAGACTCATAGTTACTGTTGTAAATTATATGCACTAACTTTTCAGGAGAGTTAAGTATCCTGTTTAGTTTCTAGCAGTTTGTTTTGTATCAGACAGCAAAAACACGAAGTATCAATTTGTATTAAAATATCACAATTTTGAAAATACAACTGCAATGGCATTTTCCAGAACTTTTCATGTACATGATTCTGATTTAAATAATACATGACCTGGGAAATACTATTTTATGTACAAGTCTTACTGTAAAATGAGATAACTCCGAGGTAAGGAAGGAAAAATCTTATAGAGTCTCAGGTCCTGCATAGGAGGATATAGAAGACCCTCCTGAATCATATGGCAAACACAAATAAGGCACATAACAAAGAGAACCGTGACAAAGACAAATGAGGGTAACAACTTACTTCTAACAAAGCTTCAAGGACATCGGCTCACCGGCCAGAATCCAAGGATAGTCGACTCTGAACCTCCTCCACTTTGACAAAACCTTGAATCTACAGAATCAAACCTTGAAGGTGAGGAGAAATTTGGAAGAATACCATGAGTCAAACTTCATTTTTAAAATCTACCACATTTAATTTTTTTTGCTACACTACCACATTTCCTATACAAAAATGCCCTCAAGCCTTCTTCTTTCTTCTCTTTTTCTTCTTCAAAACTAAAACCACCATCACCAACCCCTATTGGAAATCAATAGTTATTGGTTTCATTTATTATGCACATTGCGACAATTGTTGTAACAATTCATTTACTAAGTTTAGTGAATATGATTATATAACCGAACATTCAACCATAGTAATTACTACTAGTCGAAGTTCTCACGAGCAATATCAAGGGTTGCGTCGACATTGTTACATCCTTATGAATAACCGTTATAATAATATTAATGATCTATTATATTATTATATAACGGTATTATCTCGAGCCTGTATGGCTCATTGATGACAGTTATATTTCATGGCGAAATAATACTTACTGCTAAATTGAGAAGCTGGACAGAATCAATCTAGGATCCTCGATTTGGATAATTACATTACACAAGTAATGTAACAATTGATGAATTAATTGGATTACAGATCACTACTAACTTATTAATCGAACTTGTTTAATTAAAACTTGATAAGATTAATTAACGAGTCAATAGTTTATTTATTTTGATCAAGCGTTCTCACTAAATATTAATGAGTTATTCATTTAATTGGCTTGATAAGACTAATTAAATAAATGGAGTTTTGTTTCAACCCACCTCGCTCTTGTAAAGACGTGGTTAGGTTTTTGCGTGAGCTCTATAAATATAAGCCTTACACATTAAAACCCTAAACAACAAAAATACAAAAAACTAGCCTCCAAAGCTCAATTCTAAGACTCCATGGTCGAACGGAATCAAGATCAAGAACAAAGTTTGCTTTGACTCGGCTATCTAATTCATCTAGTCCCAAAGTGTAATTCTAAGTGCGAGGATTCAACCTCTCAAGTGCTGATTAGTGTAGCACTTTTCAAGCCGGGCCATGGATTCGGGATTGCTTATTCCAAAGCCGAAAGTGCTCATGGATTTAGTCTTCCGCCGCATCAATGTAAGTGTTACTATTTATTTAGATCCTAAATATATAATTTGTGTTGCTCCTGCTATATGTTTATTTGAATTTTATTCAAGTTATGGATATAATATTCAATCACCCCCCTCCCTTTATTTTCTCATCCAATATTTTTATTCTTCTTCAAAATAACACCAAACAACTATTACCACCCCTCCCACTACCAAGCTCCCCATATTCCATGGAACCGCAACCACCACCGGCATTCCCCCAACTTACCGGAAAACCTCGCCTCCCTTCCCTCCTCCAAAAATCGCATCCTCCCTCCCTCCTCTAGAAATAGCGGCCGAATAACCCGTCTGCATTAATATTATCAGAATAAGATACTAGTTGCTCGGTGGACTATTTCGAGGAGAAATCAAAATTTCTCAAGTCAATAGTTGAAAATACTATGAACGGGTCGGTCGGGTAGTACATTTCGGCATTTAGAATTATAAAGTTGTAGCCTAACGGTAATGATATCGTCAGCGGGTAATATAATCTGGCGTTATAAATGTTAATGTTCGGGAAGGGCTTATCGAGATAAGTTAAACCAGAGGTATCATCAATTAACGATCGGGTTTTCACCACAAATAATTTAAGCGACCCATTCACCACACAAAACCAAACAAGGCCTAAAAATAAAAAATCCCATCTCCTTCCCCCAACCCCAAACCGTGATCTTCTCCCCGCCCCGGATCTTTTTCGATTTCTTCCTCATCTTGCAAGCTTTGGCTCTAAAATTTCTTGGAGAGTTTTCCCTCATCATCTTCTTCGAATCAAGGTAAGAAAGTTAATCTTTTTAGTGGCTTCTTGAGTTATAAGAATGTTGACTTTTTGTGATCTGGGTCACCTGAAGTTTCGAGGTTTTAAACGGTATAATTATCATCTGCTGATTATGGTATGTAGCGATAACACTAGAAGCAATACGTAACTGAACGAAGCAATTGAG
>JADFUC010001707.1:0-70892 GCA_019722365.1 Lithospermum erythrorhizon | reverse complement strand
CTACAATTACGTTGAACGCTCCGCTTTATGCAAAATCACCATTCACTAACTAGTAAATGAATTGCCGCTAAATAATTATCGCAAATTCGACATAATAAATGAAACCAATAACTATTGATTTCCAACACTCCCACTTGTCCTTGGACGATTACTTTACAATTCATTTGTCTCGCAATCTCTAGTCATAGGCTAACCATAAGAAGTGTGTCATGAAACACCCACGACTTTCTTTACTCGAACTATAAAAACCACATCGATAAAACCGACAACGCCGGATGCTTGGGAATCGGTCGCGACATTCTCCGAGAGGCTCTCATATCACCAGATAATTAAGATGGACAACTCTATAATACATCAACATCTATCGGCTTATATCACCGTGTTACCAATATACGCCAAGTACGATCCTGTTAAAGTGCACGCTTGACATATCAAAAGATAGAGCTCATATAACATGACAATATATACAGGCGTTCAAGAATCGCTAACTTCAATGCTTCTAAGAAATCATAGGACACACATAGGCTATTGTCTTCATGATTTTGCACAGGTCGATTTAAGCTCCTCACATGAACTGTGACAAAGACACATTAAACTTATGTTTCCATTTATCCAATGAAATCGATCATCAATCATCTCCATTTTACTGGGTGATCAAATTAGCGGCCCAACACCAGTCAGCATCCGACTGTGAATATTTTACGCTATCTTACGCTTTCTAGACCAAGAAAGTTCTCTCGTCAACACTTACAAAGTCATTTCCCTCTAGAAACTATACTGCTTAGATTTATTATTTCAACCAATCCAAAAATAAATTACTATGAATGAATTTATTGCATCCATATAATGTTAACAATACTCTGTTAAACAAGATTACCCCATGAAACAACCAATTTATTTTAACTCTATTTCAAAAAGTAATTCCCACCGAACCTGCCTTTTCTTCGATTCAAGTGGAAATCTAAATTAGATTTAACCATGGAATATATCAACTCCAGATGTTCTCACACGTGGATCCTGTTTATATGAATTTTAGGTCCTTTAGACATGCAAAACCGAAGGCAAAATGATTACAATCACCGCCCTTAACTTAAAAGCTACTTACAAGTAGTCCTTACATCCATCTGCTCGGTCTCTTAATCATGGAATCAACGATGACTAAGATTATCCTGATATGGTCATATACAGCTGTGGACAAAATAGGTTTTAAGCCTTTTGCCACAAACTTTGTGCTCAAACCGGATATCACCATCTCGTCCAATTTCGTCAAATACCTACTTACGCCGCTGGTCGAACTAAAGACTAGTTAAGTCTAATAAGGATAAATCCTTGCTTTGGTATATATAAAGACTATTTCAGATTTTATGGTAGGTAGCCATTTTTTGGGTTAAATAATCAGGTAGGTTTACAACACAATTAAAGTGTGTTAAAACATATCTATCACTAGTACAACTAGTTTATACACTCTAATCGAATTAGGAAAACCCTATTTCCTTTATCTATTAATAACTAGCACAACTAGTTTATTGGTCAAACACTATACATGTATCACTTGTTAGCCCCAATAATAATGATCTTTGATAAATAATTATGACTAATATCAATATAATAAAGATTATGCGTGAGATCTATCAATCTGTCATAATCCCAATATTACCGTAAGAACCTTCATTAATTGTCAATATAATTAATCATAATTATTAAATAATTAATTTTTTGAACTATACTGTTTACATGTAGTCTCATTTACTCATACGCTATATAAAATTTTTGTATAATTTTCGCACATACATAATTATCCGAAGCTAGTTAGAATTTCAACATACCGAACTACCACCTTCAACTGCCTTGAACTCAATCAACGACACCTTAAACATCAATCAACCACAGCAAACAACATTTCTAACAACACTCACAATTCAATTAACAACAACCAATTATAATTTTAAAACCCCCAAATATATATTAAACTAAATGTTCTCTTCCTTTTGATCAACACAAATGACCAATGATGGATCCTCAAGTATACCGATCTTCAAGTCGGAGTAACTCGTTTTAGCTTATCATAATTGCTCAATTTATGATGTAAATTAGCATTTTTTTTTTATTAAATTATATTTGTACAAATGAAAATTAACGTCCAATTTGCTTGTAAGAGAAAAGAATATTGGGGATGCAAAGATTCGAACCTTTTACCTTTAATTCTAAAATGTTATATCTCATTCACTAACCATGTGAGATGTGGTTTTACTTTGACAATATATAGTATATAACTATCTAGTTTATCCATATTATTCTAGAATTGGGAGCCCTAAAATAATAGGGGTCCTGTGTGGTTGCACTGGGCCACTATATATAAGGGTCGCCCCTGAGTCCGATTCAGGCATCGAGTAAAAAATTTGGACGTCCTGATTTTGTTCTTTGTTAAATGGTAAGATTGAAGTTAGTGTATCTAACTCCTTTGATAGATAATTTTATTTTAATGATAAAATAAAAAAGAGTTTTTTTCTTTTATTTCATCATATAATTTTTTTTAATTAAATTGAGTAAAAAAATTGGTGTATCATATGATTGACAACTGTGTAACATAAATGTTTAACATAAATTCAAACAATCTCATATATATTCAAACATGAAACCCATATAAACAATCTATATAAGGTATTAAATAGAATTTAAACATAGTGAAATGGCTCATATTGTCATTAATCCATGATATTTTTACACGTTTAATACAAATAAAAGAGATAGTAATGTTTATTTGATATGGAGCGTAAGGGTTGGACATTTAGTGAAGACCGATAGCACTCACTCCAAAGTATCCACACCAGCATATATTGAATTCTATGTGAACAACCTTCTAGAACCTTTAGAATTGATCATGAAGAAAAGATGAAACAAAACTCACAAAGCCTCCCCTAAAAGTAGGTTGCCCTGCTTGTTTTTAAGGTGGGCGTGTATTGTTATGTTATCTCATATAATCTATTAGTATCATCTTATAATGATGCTCCCTTATATCTAGTATATATAAACTCTCATTTAGGTTAAGTATTAATGGGATTAGGAAAAACCTATTTTCTTTAAAGATTAATAATTAACGCAACTAATTTATCGGTCAAACAGACTAATCCAATCTCATTATACATGTGTCACTTTTTAGGCCCTAATAATAATGATCTATGATAAATAATTATGACCAATATCAATATCATAAATATTTTGGAGAGAGATCTATAAATCCTCCATAACCCCGAATATTACCATAAGAGCCTTCATTAATTGTTAATATAATAAATCGTAATTATCAAATAATTACTTTTTTCTGACTATACTTCTTACATGTAGTCTCGTTTATTCATATATAAAATTTATGTATAATTGTCGCAAATAATTATCCTAAGCTAGTTGGGACCTTTACATACCAAGCCACCACCATCACTCGCCTTTAAACATCAATCTAACCATTATTACCTTAGATATCAACCACAGAAGAAACAAACATCACCAACACTACAATTCAATTAAGAACAACTAACTATAATTTTAAAAAGCTATTTGGCTCATACTATCGCTAATTTTCTAATGGTCTTATAAGACGCTCTTTTCGCGCCATTCTGTAGTCCCTATACTTTGGCTTCTAATAAATGATTATTTTTTCCTTACATTAAACCAAAGTTTATGGGTACATTTTACATAATTAAAATAGAATTCCACACTTTTATTGTTTAATGCACCCACCCTACCCTTCTTCCCCCATCCCTCCCCTAAACTTTGACCGCCTACACTTTTTTTGGTGACACCGAGACCCACCCATCCCCATCCCCACCCAAATCGATACCACCACCCCCAACTTCATCAATTCCAATATATGTGTACCCAAAACGACCATGGCCCAATACCCTTTCTAATATTTGGTCTCAAAATCCTTATCATACTCCAAAACTGTTTATTTTCCCACATGTATCCCCTTGATTTTCTTTGAATTAGGCTTTTCTTATTTTTTTGGGCCTTCCATTTTATGCCCTTTATGACCATTATATGCTTTAGCATTTATCTTTTGTTTTTTTATGGTGAATCTGTGGTGGGCTCTTTCCATCGGGGCGGTGGCAGTGGCAGGGTGTCAAAGAAGAAATGTGTAAGGATTAAAGTTTAGGAGAAAGTTTAGTATGTGGCGGGAAGTGTACTAAGGCGCTATAAAGAAGAAAGTTGGTGTTCTATTTTAATTATGTAAAATGTATCCTAAACTTTAAGCTTCAGTGTTGGGGCAAAATAATCATTTCATGGGCAAGTAAAATCTATTAGATAGTGACTTAGAGACCATCCCCGAAAAAATTGATATTATAAGGACCAATTAAAATTCTATAATATACGGGGCAAATTGTGAATTAGCCTTTAAAACCCCCAAAACACATACAATGAAATATTCTCTACTCCTTTTGCATCAACACTAATGGAGAAAATTTGACCAACTATTGGTTGTCAAGTATATCGAGCTTCAAGTCCGAGTAACACGTTTTAGCTTATCATAATTGCTCAATCTATTATGTAAAACTAATTCTTTCTGGTCATGCCCCTGGCATAAAGCTGAAGATGATAATTATGAAAAGATTTGATACAAAATTTGCATCTAAATTTTTTGATATGAAAATACTTGTTAAATATTTTTTTTTTTTATTATTTCCAATTTTACTTTCTTAACACGCCACTTATTCAAAAACAAGATGTAAATCAAAGATTTTTTTATTAAATTGTACTTGTACAATGAAAATTAACGTGCAATTTACTCGCGAAGTTGCCTTACCAACGAGCCGTAACTCGCTTTTTCAGGGGTCGCCTGCTAGTGCTCTCGAACGTAGCTAGTTGCTCGGTTACCTCAAAAGACAAACGTAAATTCCTCCAACAAACTACTGTTTAATGGTGGATATAGTGTTACCTCGCCTCGGCCACTTCGTTGCCTCAAGTTCGATATTCACCTCAATCTTATTTGTTAAAAATTGCTCTTAAATTCACAATTATGAGTTATTTTGTTTGTCAAATGTTATCTATTACTACTATTAATTTGTTATTATATTTAGATGCCCAATCTCAAGTGATTGTACCTCCTATAATATCAACTAAATTTTTATATTGATCGTGAATCATTGCTTCATGACCTGGCCCTAAGCTTTTTATCGCTTTCAAGCGCCTGGCCCCTAATCCTCATTTTACAAAGAAAATATATTTTTATACAAACGACTATTTTATTCCTCAACACTAAACTAAAAAATATAAATAACATATTTGCCATACTAAAATAAACCCTGTATGTTTCTTTAACACACCCATCATCCTAGTCCTCCCCCAACCCCTATCCTCTTCCTTCTTAATCAGACTTACTCCTAACCGTACCCCACCCCACAACCTTCCACCCACCACTGCCTCCTACCCCCACTGTTCTCTGCCCCCTGAATTTCCGCCACCCCCCCACCTCCTGCAATTCGCACCACATAATCGGACCGACTCCACCCTCGAGCCGCACCACCAACGAACCCACGTCAATTCAAAGCTTCAACCACAAAAATCACCTCAAAATCTAATCTTTGGATAAAAAAATCTGAAAAACTCATCAAATAATTTGTTTCTTTTGAATAAAGTTTCTATCTTTGGAATTAAAAGGGATAATTTGAAGGTTTCTACATCAATGGCCACTACTGATAAGCCTTGCTGAGGTACTATTTTTTGCTCCTTGCTGCTCTTGCTGAGGTACTATTTTTTTGCTAGTTTGCTATGTGGGAAGTTTGGATTTTATACAGTTTTGATATATATATGTGCATTTAAGTACATATGATTGGCACCGTTATACATTGAACCCATGTTGTTTGGAAGTTAGTAAATAGTGCTTGATTATATGTTTTTCGGCAGTGATGGTAGGGGGTGGAGGCAGTGGTGGGGATAGGGGTAGGGTAGGGAGTGTTGAACAAGAAAGCGCTACAAGTAAGCTATAAGTGCCAGTAGGGTGTACGCGCGAAAAGAAGAAAGTGCTGATTCTAATTAAAATGTCTTAAATATGCCCCTATATTTTAGTTTAACACAAAGAAAGTAGAAATATTTTAAGATAAATCGATAGTATATCATTTATCTCTGATCAACCTCCTCAAACGATAAAGCTAGATCTAGCCTCCCCGAAACAAACTAATGGGCTTCATAATTCACATGTAAAACTTACGCGATAAGATAAGTAAGAAAAATGCGACTGGAATATTTTAGATGATACCTTATTAAGTTCTTGTTTTTAAATTTATTAAGTTGTTGTTTTTAGGTCAATTCAGTTCAATGTATTTGGTGAAGTTTATATATTAATACAACTCACACTAGTATGAATTTTATATATTTTAGACCATTTTTCCAAGATTATGGATATTGAAAAAAAAGAGAGAAAATAAGTCAACCAAGAAATTGCTAAATAAGAAGCATAACTATGTATCGCTAACAGAATCTTGAAAATGGATTCTGATATAACTTGTTCATATTTTTTAGGAGAGCCCAATGGCTGACTTTTCGAACTATTCGATAGCCTATAGTCCAAAGTACTAGGAGTTGAGGTAAGCTTTATTCTCGTCATTTAACGTTGCATCAATCGTTCTTGTTGGTTTCTGTGGGAAAAACACAATAGTGTGTGGGCATATGCGAGAAGCGTGAAGCTTTTCACCTGATTTATCTATAATCACTGAGTTTTCATCCATTTGTCTGTTTCGAAGCAGGTGGCGCTGTTGTGTGGCTTCATGATCGTTTTGAGACTTAATATGCTGCTCGCCATTGATATGTATGGGAGCAACCCATTTCTGAAATCCTGGGCGACCAGATTTTCTGGATGAGAGGTTCCATTATCAAGTCTTCATGTATAAACAACATGTTTTGTTCAAGAAGTTCCAATCTCTATCATGTCTGTACTTTAAAGCTTTTACTTTTAACAGAAGGAGTAGTATTACGACTATTTCTTCCCTTCATCGACCTAAAGAAAAAATACCATCTAGGAACATTAAGAAAAACAAAATTAATAAAAAGAATGCTGATCCGCCTAAAGTTGTTTACATGAGAGAAATTATTACAAAAATATCAAACATTTTGAGGTACTCAACGTGGGATGATGCACAAGAACAGTTGTGGAGCCTTTCGATTAATTGGGATTCTTATACTGTTACCCAAGTGCTCAAGACTCATCCACCTATGGAAAAGGCTTGGCTTTTCTTCAATTGGGCTAGGAAGTTAAGAGGGTTTAAGCATGACCAATTTACGTATACGACAATGCTGGATATTTTTGGAGAGGCCAGGAGGATCTCTTCGATGATATTTGTGTTTGAAGAAATGAAGATGAAGGGTATCAAGATTGATGCGGTTACTTATACTAGTCTTTTGCATTGGTTGTCAAATGATGGCAATGTTGATGGAGCAGCTATGTTATGGAACGAGATGAGAGACAAAGGGTGCAGTCTCACTGTTGTGTCATATACTGCTTATATGAAGATTTTGTTTGATCATGATAGAGTAAAGGAGGCTACAGACGTGTACAAGGAAATGGTTGAAGGTGGTTTATCACCAAATTGTCACACATACACAGTCTTAATGGAACACCTGGCTAATTCTGGTGAGAATTTAGACATCCTTGTTGAGTTTATAAGTTTGTAATTGAAGTTTCCGCCTTTTATCCTTTGCTACTTTTACAGTCATGAGCTTCTCTAATTTTTCTTTTATAGGTTGGTGTCTTCTTTACAGTTTGGAGTTTCTCTGATTTGCCTGTGGTTTGTTTAGTGTCTTCTACATTTGATTACATTCAGAAGAGTAAGCCTTCTTCATTAGTTTAATGGTTAGGAGTCAATATGATAGAAGGGAGCAAGGATTGAAAAATTTAGAGAGGGCGAATGGGTATCCCTCAAATATAATACACCCTCCAATTCATTTTAATTGGGATTTTTCGTTTTTATGTATTAACCTTTGACCATCAATTACTTTTTATTCCTTATTCTAATAAATATAAATTTGATATCATTGGATTTGCTTTTACAAATATTTCCATAATATTGTTTTCATGTAATTTTTTATAAAATAACTTAAAAGTAATCAGTGTTCAAAGTTTGACACGGAAAAACGAAAACATCAATTAAAATGAATTGGAGGTAGTACAAAGTAATTTTTTCCCCAAATAGTGCCTTTTCTTTTGAGATATATGATCCTATTATTTGTAATCAGTGGATCGAATTTGAAGAAAAGTGGCATAATCCCAAGTTTTAGGTCTTGGACTCTTGGTTGCAGTCTTTGTGGAGGCATCTGCTTTTTAGACAATTCAGTGGAATACTTTAAATATCCTTAATTTGAACCTCCAAAATTAGCATATGTCTCAAGTTTGTTTGCATCACATATCTTATACTTCAGTAGTTTAGTACATATATTATGCTTGGGAAGCATCCTTGTTGGCTTCAACTTATTGCTAGATCTTTCAGAATTGGATCAGATGTGTTATTTCTTTTAAAGGTCGTCATGACCATACATCATTATGAAAGGGAATTGATTTCTATGATCTCTGTAGAGGGAACAAGAATTGTTTCCAAATAGAACAGTTTTAAGTTTCTAGTAATGTAGCATTTTGAGACAATACCTGATTACCATATGCTTGCCTTTCTCTGTTACTTAGAAGAAAACTTGTACAATCTTGAAGAAAAAAGTGATACTCTTCTCAATTCTTCGTTTCAGGGAAATTTAGAGAGGTTATGGAGATTTTCGTGAAAATGCAGGATGCAGGTGCGAAACCTGATAAAGCTGCATGCAACATTTTAATGGAGAAGTGTTGTAAAGCAGGCAAAACGTCTGAAATGACAAAAATTCTGTTGTATATGAAAGAAAATTCGCTTGTTCTTCGCTATCCGGTATATATGGAAGCACTTAATGTTTTAGAAAATGCTGGACAAAGCAATATTCTCCTCAGGCAAGTTAATCGTCATTTTCATTCAGAAAATTCCAATGAGTGCACAAAGGGTCTTGAACAAAGGGCTCTGGGCGCTAATAAGTTAACCTCAGACGGGATAAACATTCTCAATCTATTGGAGAAGAAAAATCTTGATGCTGTTGATTGCCTACTCAGTGACTCCATGCATGTTAGCATACAATTGGACTCTAGGTTAATCTCGACTATAATAGAGGTGAATGTTGCTTCTGACCGACAAAGTGGAGCATTGTTGGCCTTTGACTACAGTGTTAAACATGGGATAAGCATAAATTCTTCTGCATATCTTGCTTTGATAGGCATGTTTATTAGAAGAAATTTATCTCTGAAGGTGGTTGAGATTGTTGAGAAGATGATTCAGGAGGGACAGTCTCTTGGAACTCAGCTGAGTGCACTTCTGATTCATCGCCTAGGCTGTGCTAGAGAATCTGTTGCAGCCACTTCAGTGTTTAATATGTTGCCAGGAGAACATAAGAACACTGCTACATATACAGCTCTCGTTGGCGCCTTTTTCGCCTCAGGAAATCCTGACAAAGCGCTTCAAACATTTGAGACCATGAAAGTGCAAGGAATTAAGGTTGCATTAGGTACATACTGCATATTATTGTCCGGTCTTGAAAAATGTGGCAAGGTTAAAATGTTAGAATCCTATCGGAAAGAGAAGAAAAACTTGCAGGCTGAATCTGTATCGCAAGTCACATCAGAGGAGGAAAGAATCTGTAATTTGTTATTTGCTGGCAACCTGGTGGTTTGACTTGTAAAATAGCTTTTTGAGTTTGCAGACGGGTTGAAGGTCGAGACTTAAGAGCACGAAAAACAAGATTTTGATCGAATCAGAAAGAAACTGTGGGATTGCAGACCAATTTGGATGTGATTTGAATGCATGAAAAATGCAGTGTGTTTGAACTTATCAATCGATCACTTACAAACACTGTAAAGTTATTTATGTGTAACAGATTGAATCATTTGATAGATAGGCTCTATGTGTATAGGACATATTCTTTATCACATGCTCTAATTTGATAGGCTAAAGCAATAAGATTTACCATCTGATATAAATGAGATACTTTTATTGGCCATATTTCTACCAATGCATAACAAGAACATTAATTACGCTTTTTTGTCCCTTCTTGCTAGGGTATTGAAACGCTGCGTGTCCCTTTAAACCGCCTTTTAATACCTCTATAAATATTCCCTATATTCGATATCATCGGGAAAGCCGAATGTAATTTTTAAATCACCGATTAATCACTAAGTCTTGAACCCTCGACAAATTCTAACTTTGGCCATCGGAGGGATCGTCCGATCCACTTCGATCGTGGTGTAGGTATACGGAGGCCCTCAACATCATCGACTTCATCATCACCCTCAACATCAAGCATATCCGAGTCCTTGACATCCTCGACCAGGTCGGAATTATGGATTCAAAGTTGGCTAGTAAGCCCGGAGTAAGCACCAGATCACAGAGCGCATTAGCAAGCGGCCTCGATCCCCGACCTCAAGCTCATCCGCATACGTATCGTACAAATGCCACTCTCGCATGGTGATCACCACTGACCCGAGGGCTGATGATTTAGGCCCTCGACAGCCAACTGGATCGAGGGCAACAGATGTGAGAAATAATGATGGCCCAAACCCACCAGTAAATGGGCCACGACGAAATCCACCACATTACTAGGCGCCTCGCCCGTTATGATCGACAACTTTCACTCATCATCGGATCATGCTACGCTCACGTAGAACCTCGGGGAGACATCTTCAAAGTGGACACTAATAAATCTAAGTTCCCCTACCATCGCCATCACCCCGAATTTACGGGGTCCACTATAGCAACTTTGCCCCTCGAAGACGTTAGGACGTATAACCCCCCGAAAAGGTCCCCTTTGTTGGGAAAAAAAATCGACGCTGGAGACAGTGAAAAACTGATCATGTGAATGAAAGGTCCCTTTATACAGCTCGCATAATACAAAGACAAACATCATGGCTCGGATCAGAAGTTATGTTCCCTCGCCGCCTACGACGCTGGGGGCAAGAAGCTAGTGAATGCTGAAGTTACAAAAACAGTGTGGACTAACCTTCCGTATCATCGCTAGTTATACTACCCGCGTCGGTGAGGAAATAATCAAGCACGCACGTTGCTGCCATTCTCAAGCCGGTTAAGAAACGCCGCCACGCCGGTAGGGTTCAATGCCCAAGTTTAAAAACTTTCGGCGGACACGAGATCCGGACAATCACCTTAAAGCTGATTCTCGCCTATCTTTTGGGCTACCGATGACGGTCTACGCCGAGGGCGCCCCTCGGTGCAGTTTATCAGCCGGGGCTTTGAAACGAAACCACAAATTGCCATCCGATTCCATAGATGGCTAGCAAGATATAGTGGACTTGTTCATGGACAAATATGGAGCTTCGATAGTGGCTGGCTGATGAGGATGAAAGAACCCTCATGGAGTTGCAACAAAAACCAAGGGAAACTTTGAGGAGCCGCCAATGATTAAGAAAGGGTAACTAATATCCCAAATGGCCAATGAAAAGTTATGATCTCATTCTTTCATGGATTAAGATATGGCCCCCTCTCAAGGAAAAAAATCTTGTGTTGGAACTCTCCTAATAATTCAAACGAAACCAAACTTGTAATCCAACAAGCTGCTCTGTATGAGGTGAAACTTCTTTCTCTTCGACGAATATTTTCCCAGATCGGAAAGTTCAAGCGCAGTGGGACGAGGCACGGAAGAAATCATCCCTCAAGAGGGACAAAGGACGGGCCTAAAGTGCCCAGCATGCGAGGCCGGAAGACAAAGGCAATATCTCCCGTAAAAGAGTACGACAGCAACAGTAAGTTTTAAAAGGCGGGTCACGTGACACCTCAGGCGCCGTTGGAAGAATCTATGCACAATCGAGGATAAGAGAATACCCCTCAAAGCTGCTAAAATAAAAATCTCCTCCAAATCGGAGGGATGAGAAAAAATACCGCAATTATCACAAGTGATCAATGGCACCTATTAATCGATGAATGTCGTTGTTGAAATCGGAGATCGAAAAGCTGATTAGTCGGGCCAACCGAGCGAAGTTTGTAAAGAGAAAATGGCAGCCTCGGTATAAAGTGGAGCAGTGACGCCTCCCCGCCGTGATAATCGCTTCAAGGAACGTGATGATCCTCCTTCTATAACAGGAAGAGTTTACACAATTTCAGGTGGTATAAAGGGTGAGGAGTGCGACACCAATGCTCGGAGAAAGTATGCGAGGTCGCTTGTACGCGCTTGGCCCCAATGACCACCATAGATCGAGAACCGATTTCCTTCTCGGAACAGGAACTTGTGGGGCTGGAACTCCCCCACGATGATCCTCTGGTCATTAGCCCCATCATAGCCAATTCCGCTAGGTCTTAATGCTAGTCGGCTACGGGTAGTTCGGGCGGATATTCTCTTATCCACAAACTTATGATCGAATACCCCCGCAAAGCATTTAAAACCGGTATCTACGCCTACTGACGGGTTCACAGGCATCTATATACCCCACCGCTGAATTGATGTCACCGCGGCAAAGCCCCTGTGACAAATGACGCAAAGAGTTTTTATGTTGTGGACATCCCGTATCCTTCAGACAATGGACTCATATCGGAAGACCGCCGCCAACGCTCTTGGGGTGGGCGGTAGTTTCCTCCTGGCCCATTTTAAAGCATTTAAGTTCCCACCAGCCGAGGAGCGGGAGAAATTTCCGAGACTAAAAAGGAGAAGGCTAGGCGTTGGGCCTTTCAATAATGGTGTCACTCTTAATGTAAATTTCACATAAAAAGAATTGTGGACGCCAAAATTTCCTCGCTCAAGAGATCCAAGTAGGTCAAAGATAACGTAATCCCAAAGAAAGTAGAGTTACAAAAGGAGGGGGAGCCGTATTTGTGAGCTAGAATCAATCCCATTCAGGGAAGGGAAGAACTCGAAGACTTTCAAAATAGGCACAAACCTCCTCCCCGCTCATCGCGAGAACCTTATAAAACCTCAAGGCCAATACGAGGGAGGTCTTTTAATGGGCCCAAAAAAGATATGCTCAAGTGGGGACGCAGAGCTCTTTTTATTCATCGGCTATACGACGCCCCTTCGTGCCTATTAAATGTAAAAAAGAGGAACTTTTCTTATGAAAAAGAACCTCGCCTAAGGCCGTGGCGAGGTCGAGGAGCTGATAGCGGCGAAGGCAATCCGAGAGCCCAGCTTCCTCGAAATGATAGCCAACGCCAAGCATGCGTGAAAAAACCAAACAAAAAATGAAAGATAAAATCGACATTTTACCAATCTCAACAAGGCATCCCTAAAGACTATTATCCGCTGTCTTGCTTAGGAAGGTCGGGTCAACGGAGCGCCGGATACGAGCCCCGATTTCCTTGACGCTTCCAAGTACCCACAAATATTCTGCACGAGGAGTGATCAGGAAAAAACCGGCTTTTATCACCGAGTACGGCTCTACTGGGTTGAGGGTAATGCCCTTTCAGCTTGAAAAAAACGCCAAGCTACTTATCAACAACAAATGGTGAATCATTGTTCAGGAGCATTGGGAGAAATATGGAGATCTACGCCGATTTATATAAAGCTCATAAAAAGAGGCGAAAGCGACGACTCACTGAAAATTTGAAAGAGACTCTCAAGTGTCAAGCCTATCATTTCTAAGGGGCATAAATCCGTAGAAGTGTTCTTTGGGGTTAGCTCTCAAAAAGTTCTCGGCTTTATGATAAGCACGGTGGATCGAGCCCACTCGGATAAAGCATCGATGCCATCTGCACCGAGCCCCCACTTCATACAAAGAGGTCCAAAATTTGGCGGGATGCTTTGGCAATTTCGAAAGTAGATTCATCTCTCCAAATCACATCGAAATCCGCCATTTTAGAAAAACTGATCGGCCTTTTAAAGAACATTTTTATGGATGCAGAGCTGTGCGCTTAAGAATTGAAAGACTATTTCGATCTCCGCCGAAGTCGCCACTGCACTGGTGGAATAAGAGTTACAATTATACCTCGCGCGCCGGGAAGCGGGCGCAGTAAGGTCTCGTCAGCAGGAAGAAAACACTCAAAACCTATCTACTAGCGCTGTCGCGGCCCTACATGAAATGGATGAATCATACCCATTGATTCATAAGTTTGTGTATGCCATTATTATCACAAAATTTTGTGCCTTAAGGCCTATTTTGAATCACATCCTATTAGTATCGAATCGATCAACCAATCAAGAGGGTCATGTCCAACCCCTCAGCGCTTAACGGGAAGATTGACTACGTGGGGCTATTGAACCGGTAGTTTGTACAAGCTACTCCCCGAGAAATAACATAAAGCCTGTGTCCCGGGCCGATTTCATTGTAGAAAATGTGCTCGATCCTGTTAAGTCCCGAAGCCATGAGAGTGATACCACGGCTAACTCCCTCAAGTTGGAAGTTGTATGTCGATGGAGCAAGCAATGACAAGTGGACGAAGTAAATTTAATCGAGGCCCGGCGCGTAAGGTTTGAATATGCCCTTCGGTTATCCTTCAAAGCCACCAACAACGAGGCGGAGTATGAGGCTATGGTCACGGGACTCCAAATAGCACAAGCCCTCAATATTCGGAGACTGTTGGTCCGGGGCGATTCAAAATTGGTAATTGAACAAATTAAAGGAGATTGCGGGGTTAAAAGCGAGGCTCTCACTAAATATCATGCCAAGGCGGTGGCCTTAACTAAGGAATTCGAATACATCTTGTTCGAGCATATACCCAGGTCACAAAATGAGCATGCAGATCATCTCTCTCGATTGGCAACAACCTATTTTGAGGATTTGCCGCCGGGTGTCCATATCGAGGTTCGAGAGCATCCTATCCATGCGTAATGCCTCAGCGCTTCCGAGTATCGGGAAGAGGTGCCTGATTGAGAAGTCCGATAGCCCGGTACCGACCGCTGGGAATTACCGTAAGATAGCATGAGGCCCGTGAAGTAACCAATCGGTTATAAGTTCCGAATGATACGGGATGAATTGTATAAGCAATCTCACTTGGGTCCACTCCTTTTTTGTGTCTCCGAGGCTAACATTGGTCAAACCCTGTATGAAGTACACGAGGGACATGTATGGCAAATTCATACTGGGGGGCATTCCTATATTTGAAAATTGCCGTGAAAGCAGGTACTATCGGCCAACCCCGGAAGCGACGCGAATGGAGTATGTAAAAAACGCGATGATGTAAAGATAATCTAACCCTGCTCTCGGCACTCGGGCTATCGAGACGCTATTTGTCCTACACCAGAATGCTGGGCATCGATCCGTTGGACAATTCTCAAGCCTCCGCTTAAATATATAAAGCATGCCGCGTAGCCGTGACTATTTTTTAGCAAATGGATCGAAGCAAATGGGGCCACTTAAAAACGACTACATCTAAGGCTATCAAGAATTTATACGGAAGCATATCATCACCAAGTTACTGTGGTCCCCGGGTTCTCGCCAAGCCGACAACGGTCCACGCTTGATTCAAAGGTCATAAAAGAAATGCGCACTGATCGGGAATTGAGCACTGGCTCGCCTCGTATGTTATCCTCAATATAACGGAATGTGCAGTAATGAACCCGAACCCCTATTTACGTGGAATCAAGAAAATCTCCTCAAATCGATGCCAATGGTATAAAGAATCGGACGGGGTACTATGGTCCCACCGAACGACGCCTTCTCTAATGCTACAGCGAGAATTCTTTCACCTCAGTATGGGCCCGGTGGGGTCGCGTTACCCGCCGAGGTACGCCATCAATATCGTGCAAAAGTTGGCCATGAAGACTCAAAAGAACGACGACGCCTCCGGGAAAATCTCGAATGGATCGACGAAGCCAGTGGATCACGACCGCCCGCATGCAAGAACATGCCAAACAATGATGTCTCGCTCTTTTATAATCGGGCGGTAAAAGAACATGCAATTCGTAGAAGGAGATTCGTATCAGAGTTCTACAGCGAAGCAAATTTCAAAAATCATAATAAGCTCAATCCCATGCTGGAAGCGTCCTTACCGAATCAACTGAAGTCAGTAGGACTGCACTTATAAGCTCGAGGAACTCTCGTAAAAATCTATTGATCATATCCTGCATAACATCTATCTCAAGCAAGTATTTCATTTTCAATATCTCTTTGTAATATCCAAAGGCGATCTCCGAGGATTTCAAGCTTCAGGGGATGTCGAACAAATAAAGTTATTTCCTCCTCACTTTAATTTATAGCAATTTAATCAAATAGTCTTAACTATTTCCCTTCGCTCATGCGAGGAAGATCTTATAAAATGACCTCGTCATTTTAGATTAATCAAATAGTCTTAATTATTTTCCTTCGCTCATGCGAGGAAGATCTTATAAAATGACCTCGTCATTTTAGATTAATCAAATAGTCTTAACTATTTCCCCTCGTTCAGGCGAGGAAGATCTCACAAAATGACCTTGTCATTAAAGATTAATCGAGTGGTTCATTCCCCTCGCTTCAAAACCGGTGAAGTGTCATAAAGTGACCAAGTCATTTCAACTAAACTCAAACGCCAGAATGATATTTGAATCGCATCCTCTCAATTAACCGAGGAGGTCCCTTTAAACTGGTTTTCCGGGAGAATCGAAGAAGTAGTTCAAAGATCATACATTCGATTAAATCGCTGGGATTATCCGAATAAATGAGTAAAACTAATTATGCTACCATTACGAGGATTTTTTTAAAAAGTCGATCAACCCCTCATAACGTAGGGGGCACGATGGTATAGTATTATATGATGACATGATAAAATCAAAAAATCGATGATTTATGTTACACGATGATGATAAAATCAAAAAATCGATGATGATAAAATCAAAAAATAAGTGCATCTCCATTACTATACAAAAGATTATACAAAGTCACGGGTAAGTCCCCGTGACTAGTCGGACATTCCCGATCAAATTTTTAAATATTACATGTTACCAAAGTCCTATACAAAAAGAGAGGGAAAAAGTTTCTATCCTAGGTCTTCATCACCATCCTCTCTGAGTCCGAGTCCTGTCATTTCATCGTGAGGTCTTCAAATATATCTACAACATAATCCTCACCCAATCCGTAGACGATTCCCCGGAAGCCGAGACGCGCTAGAAGATCCGGTTAAACCTTCCCGACAAAAGTCCCAAGAAGAACAACGTGTTTCCCTTTCTCGAAGTTCGGGGCGTACTCCAAAGACCCGCTTGAAATCCTCACTCAGCCAGGCGAGTCGAAGTTCTCAAAGAACCACAAGATCAAGTGCACGTAAGGCTCTCTCCTCGTAAAACATGTCTTTAGTGGCAGATCAGGCTCCCTCGGATAGCTCAGCCTGGGACTTCTCCACTTCGGACTTGAGCTTCCCCTCAGTGGCGGCATGTTCACGGATCATTTTCTCATTATAAACGAGGAGCTCTTCGCATTTCTTCTCGGCCCTGTTCTTCCCAACTAGAGCCGAGTCCCTTTCTTCTTTAATAATTCGGATGTAAGTCCGGGATGTAGGCTCGCCGCCAAACTCCTCTCTTTCTCTCTTGAAAATCCGGACCTCTCCCGCAAAAATCTTGACTCTCTCTTCTCCAACTTCTCGACCGCCGGTAGCTAATTGTCCCATCGGAGGTACATGCTGGGATGACGCCTCCGCCGGCTCGAATAAGAGAAGTGGGCCACAACAAGCTGAAATAAAAAATGCTATAAAGGCACGAAGAAGGTAAAAAAGAGGTGCTCATACCCTTAAGTGAGATAACGGGCAAATCAAGGATGGAAGACGAATGTGGATGGCACCTTCATCGCTCCGAGCACCTCCGCCCTTAGCATACAATTCTTGAACAGGTTTGCTGCCGGGGGTTGTGTCGGACGGGACACCGAGTCGTTAACCACCTCCACGCCAGAAGGAAGCTTGTAGGGTATCTACGAAGAAGGGATGATCACCTCAGATTCCTTCGACCACGGGCCGAGATCTCCGACGATGATCGCGAGGCCGTGAGTCGAGGCCTGCTCGGTGAGTATCCTCGATACCAAACATACTGACTAAGGAATTAAGAGATTCATCACGAGTCCCCTCGGGCCTGGGCTTCAGAGGGGCTCGCCAACAAATCTCTTGCAATCTGATCCGAGGTCGGTGCCATCGGTTGTCTCGGGCGTGGAGTGGTCGGTTCGGGCTTCGCGAATTTACTACGCCGCTTACGGAGGCCCCGGCTACCACCGCCCTTTATAGTAGTTAACTTTACTAAGTAAGCGAGTTTTGGCAAGGCGCATCACCCACAAAACAAGGAAGTATATCATCATTTTATAGGAAGCATTTAAAAGGGCACTTACAAAGAAAAGTACCTAGCGTCATTTCGGGTAACTATCGGGGCTCTTTCTGTGATAAGCCAGCTTTTATCACGACCTCGGGTCGCGTAAGGCTTTCAAGTGCGGTCAAAGCGAACCCCACCTACAAGCTTCTAAAATTCGAACGGGCCTCGGCCCCTCAATTCCAAAGTGGGCGTAGCCCATGCAAAATTTGTTAGGGACGTCGTCGGAGAAGGCATTTTTACGGCTAAGTATACCGCGCCACCTCGCGCTCGCCTTTCCGGGTTTCTCGGAGTACAGAACATTTTTTACTCCCGGTCGAGGGTGAAAGAAGGTTAGAACCCCTTGATGGACGACGCGAAAAGTTTTCTCCCGCGAAGCAGGTTCACGCCGGTACCACTCCAACGGATAAGCATCCTACTCAGCGCGGTAACGGCGGCCCAGCGGTACCTGGGCCGTCTGCGGGCACGACCGATGGCATTGGCAGTTCTTCAGCTGACGAACGGGCGGCGTTCCTACCGTAACTCCATAGTTTAAGAACTCCTGCAAGATCGGGCATAAAGCCTCTCTTCCTGCGGGTTCGGCCAATCAGCCTCGCCCCTCTCGAGAGTGACTCCCTCATCAAAACCGGCTGGATCGACTTGAGTAATTGGCCTCTTACGGCAGCTGTCCTCTAACCCAAGAATTTCCTCGTTGCTCCCCTGGGGCTTCCTCAACCCCTCTAGGGCTCGTGGGAATCCTTTACACTGTGCTCATTGACCCTCACAACCTCGGATGTTTTTGGAGGTCTTCTACCTTTTGGCTTCTTTTGGCCCTCCCCTAACGAAAGCAGCATCTTTCTCTTCGGGCCGAGGGGTTTGCTTCTCTCGACATCCTCTCGTGGTCGCTCCTCAACACTGCAAATCTCTCTCCGCCAACGCTCATAGCAAAGATTCATGCTCGGATTTCCACACTCGCACATTATCCTCGCCGCTCTAATCAAAAAAATACGCATTTTCTCTTAGACGCAGTAATATGGCTACGAGGATTGGGGAGGCGCGTGAAAAAAAGGAATTAAACCATTAAAAAGGTATTCTCCCCCGTGGTGCCCACAAGTTCAATGAGCCATACTCTCCCTCGAGTTCTCTGGGCTAATAATGCCTTCACAAGGAGGTTGGACATCTTTGAGTGTTCTTGTTTGTCATTTTTAATTCTTCTTCTTTGGAAGAGGTTCAAGAGAGTACGTAAGGAGCAGGCGTTGATTTTGTTACATGAAATCGGGGAATTTGCTATATCAATTCACAAGTGAAAATGACGTAAGTATAAAAAGTCAATAGATGTATACCTTTTAAAGGGAAGCAGAGAGGAGAATACGAATGGTCGGGGAGTCGGGGGGCAAACATGGAGGTAAGCTAAATGACGCCATCCGGTTTAATACCGAATATTTTACCATTTCAAAAAGAAGCAGAAAATGGCGGCATAATAAATCTTGGCCAATAGCTTTAATTACTGATATAAATGAGATATTTCTATTCGGCCATATCTTGCCCAACGAGAACAAGAAGCTTAATTACTGTACTTTTGTCCCTCCATGTGTATCGACACGTTGCCCCCTTTAAACCGCTTCTTAATACTCTATAAATATCCCTATATTCGAGTATCGAAAGCGACGCCATTTTAAACCGCCGACACTACCAAGCCTCAACTCCTGACAATTCTAACTTTGTTACCTGAGCGACCGCGATCGACTTCGATCGCATCTGTGTACACGGAGCATACTTCGACATCATCGACTTCATCATCACCCCCCGACATCATCGACTTCATCATCACCCCGAACATCAAGCACGCCCGAGTCCTTGACATCCTAGGCCAGTCGGAATTACGGATTCAAAGTCACAATGTGCCTCGAGTAAGTACTCAGGATCACGGAGCGCATTGGGGCCAGCGGCCGACGTCATGACGACTCCCGACTCAAGCTCGCCCGCATACGTGCTACGTACAAATGCCCCCTCGCGCGCGATCACCACCGGGCGGCGGCCGGGATGACAGCCGACAAATTAACGGCGTTAGACGTGAAAAATAACGACGCACCCAAACCCACCGATAAACGCCAATACTCTAAAACTATCATCACATCACCATCAATAACTCTTCAAGGAACCTTCCCCTCCTACACCTTTCCAAATATTGTAGAGGCTATTAAAAATATGTAGCTCTTTGGCATGGAAAATGAGCAAACCTGGTTCAAAACTCCCCAACGAAAATATATAGCTCTTTATTACCACATCCACAAACTCATGCCCACCTAACCAAAGTCCCTCCACATACAACAAACCTTACACGAAACATGTAAACATATTTTGGAGCTACCCATCCCTCACAAATTAAAAAAAAAATTCCTTAAGAAATTTTTGTTTGATGGAATTCATACAAAAGATAATATTTCTAGTAGAACAAATATTGACACAGATAAGGTTTGCCATCTCTACAACTTGAGTCTGAAACAACCACTTATCTTTTCTCCACCTCCCATTACACTCAATCCCTTTCTCACATTGATTTTCACAAAACTCCCACATTGGATCTCTAACTCGTGGAAGATGCTAGATAATATTGAAATAGACTTTTTCCAGTATCTGGCTTCATAGAAACGAAATAGCATTCAAAGGAAAAACTTTCAACAACAATGACATCCTCTAAAAAATGAAGTCAGTCAGCATGCGCTGTGGAATATGATCCAGAATAGAAATAGCAATGCTAGTGCATTATTACTGAAGATAACAGTGACCATGCTCTGCAATCCCCTCAAACTCTTCAAACGGTTGGAACCACTCTCGGAGCACACCGGACTGCTCAACACAAACTCTAGCAGTGATGATAAACCCTCTCCAATGGCTTGTAGCTTCTTGAAAGCACTTATTACATGGCACATTTGATTGATAATAATACAAAATTGCATAATATCTGTTTAGTTTTCTCAAGCCTGGATACTACTGCATGGCTAAGAAGCAAAACTGGAAGAATGTCCTACAAGAGAAAATTCCAAGTGTTTCCAAAATCTTTTGGAAGACGGCTCCCAGCTGATTATTTAGTTGACCAGGATGTTCAAACATCAATTTTAGTAGTAGTTTAGCAGCTAAACTTTAGCTAGTCGAGGAAGATCAAGAACTTTATCTAAGCGCCCTCATGGGTCTACCATGTATTTATTTCTTTTATCTATATACTCCGTATAAAAAAAGGAATGAGAGAGATTGACTGCTCAAAATCTTAAGTTCAAAGGTGCAAAAATCAAGAATTGACTGAAATATACAGACATTAGGCCATACAATTTGCAACAACAAATCAATACAAAAAACAATTAAATTTCATAATTGCATTTCCGTGAAGTCTATACAATATGCTAACTGTTTTGTACATTCATTTATCTTTTTGATAAGCAGGACCTTCTAGAAACTGAACAAATGATTGTGTAAATATGAAGAAATTCAGTTACTATCAAAATATAAATCAATCAACCTCAAATTAATTTATCACCTCAGCCATAGTTGTTAAGCTATCTACTTTCCAGGAAACAGAAACCATGGTGGAACTTTGTATATCAGGCATCAGGGACCCATGACAAATGATTGAAGAATTGCAGAAAAAAAGCTAGCACTCTTCATCTTCGTCTCCTAGAATTACTGCAATACCCATACCTGAATTGATGCGCCTTTTCAGAGAGCTGAAGCTGTACTTAAGGACAGGTACATAGGCATCTTTACGGTTGCCAAACTTTTCTGTTGCATCTTCCCGTTTTGTATGGATGCCTTCAATTATTCTGGAAGATTTTGAAACCTATTAGCATAAGTAAAAATAGTATATGCAAACAAAGAACTACCCACATGCTACAGTGAGATGAAAATGAAATACAACACAACTTACTTCTGTATGTTGTATCTTGAAGCTTTAAAATTGTTGGTAGTATGGAGAGCCTTACGTTTCAATTTATGATCACAGATCTTCTGTTTATGAATATCAAAAATCCTGTGATGGATTTCTGGTGAGTGATCCTTCATAAGTTCTGAGACTTCTAGTTCATGCTTCTTCATTAGCTCATCCAGCTCACTTTGCTGCTCAGCCAGTAGTTTATCAAGCTTCTCCGCAATGATTTTGGATTGGTCAACCTCATTGGTCTCTTCCATCTTGGGTGGTCCTTTTGAAGATGTTTGATCACTTGCAGTATCACCAGAGCCTATATCAATTGAGGATACATGCTCATTAGTTTCTTCCATCTTAGGTGATCCTTTCACAAGATCTTGATCAGTTGAAATATCACCAGAGCCTATGTCCAATGAGGACACATGCTCAACAATTTCCTCCATCTTGGGTGATCCTTTCAAAGAACTATGATCACTTAAAACATCACCAGAGCCTATATCGAATTTAGAAGCAGCAATAGTATTTTCAATCTTATTACCACTCATCCTACTTTGCGTCAGAGGTGGCGATCCAGTATCAAGTGGGCTGCTTTCATAATTTTGTGATCCTTTCGAAGAATTTTGATTACATGAAATATCACCGGAGCATATATCCAATTTAGAAGCAACAATATTATTTTCAAACTCATCACCACTTATCCGATTTTGCATCATTTGTTGTGGCGATCCAGTATTAAGGGGGCTGCTTTCGTTTGTGTGGGGATCGGATGACTGCTCTGTTTCTTCATTCAAGTTTTCTCTTGGCATTGTTGAATCTGTATGAGATACGTTTGATGGTCCAAGTCTAACTGGAGAAGTTCCATCGCCTTCCTTAGGTGAATCACACCAATATTTGCGACCTGAAGGTAGTCTTTCCAAGACAAGGCCTGAACCTGGGGAATCATGTACTGTGTGGGGAGTACCATCCAAAGCTCCAGATGTTTCGCTATCAGAAGCTGCCAAGTCACCAGCTACAGTAGTATCTACATTTTCCCTGGGTTCCCAATCAGTAATGTATGTCCGAATTTCAGAGTTAATCATTTCAGCAATTGCGGTTACATCCTGATCTGAAAGGTCCAGCTCTTCAACCATTTCACTGGCAACAGCAGTAGCAGTGTCTGCCTCTATATCAAATGGAAAGTGGATATTTCGAAAGTGACCTGAATGGAAAAGAAAAAACTCTAGTTACAAGATTGCATAATACCATGTTGTAGTTGCTGATTACAAGATTTCATAATACCATGATACAAACAGCATTATATATAGAAGTTTAAACCTGTTGAATCTGCAATCCTGAGTTTGAGAAATATTGTGTTGAGGTCCTTCATCTGGCCTTCTACAGTAAAGTCTCTACCACTTTCAAGGATGGAGTCATTATGATTAACAATCTGCTCGCCACTTTCATCTGAAAATTTTGGATCGTGAAATTGAGGTGATGAAGGAAAAGAACTTCAATAAGTGAACTGGAGCAAACGAAACTGTAAATCTTTACCAGGATATGGTTCATTTTGATGCAAAGATTGACCTGAAGTTCCAGCCTCATCATTAGATTGGAGGAATGGGTGTTTTAATAGATCCTTGGCAGACAAGCGATCAGATGCTTGTGCAATACATGTTTCAATAAATGCTTTCACATCAGGATCTTTAACCTTCGATAAGGAAGCTGGCTTGATTCCCTTGGATAAAGAAAACAAAATATCTTAGACTCACTAGTAAAGACTATATGCAGAAAAAGTCAAAGGTTGTGTCATATGTTCTTCTAAAGACATCCAATAACAGAGTCATACAAAAGTTCAGCTGAAGCACCTCCAAATACTGAAGGGAAAAACTGCTATTTTTCTTGGATTGAAATACAGTCCCTTGGAGAACATCCAATAAAATTGTGATTGTTATGAAAATAAATCAAAATAATATTATTATAGGTCCTGAAGAATCTAATCTTACATTCAATTCTAAGTTTTAAAAAAACAATGTTCAGAACTTATTTAGAAATAATTCATCTCTAAGTCATTCATGGAAGAGATATAACAACAGAGTGATCAACTCAATGCATTTCGAGTATAGAGAATACCATCCACTTTTTAGAATTATGAGCAAGAGAGGAGAATATTCCCTCACAATCGCTATTCTCTGACTATAGCCACAACGCTCGATTTGTACAGCTCTAAAAACTACTTAGATAGACAATAGGTCAAGTGGATAGGGAATGATTGGTTAATTCTGGGTACATAAATTCTCCTAGGTGGTTGTCTGTTGCTAATATTGTTGAAGGTTGGCTGTCATACATAAAAGGTGTGCGATTGTTATGTTAAGGATAACCCATCTTCAAATTTAGACGTCATCACTATTATCTAATTCATCTAGAACTTTGAATGTCATATCTTTCTTTCAAATACTGTTCTCTTTTCTATTCGTTATAAGATACTACGTAATATTTTGTACTCTTGATATCTAGTTTCGACAAATTAGTTATGTACAACAACAATGCTATTAGGTGCACAGAATTGAGTGCATGATTGACTACTCATAAATCAGATGTATAGAGAAAAACAGCACAGTTTGTCAATACTATATCGAATAGCACAGCACTATTTTAAAGCATAGTACACAAGAAATAATAACTTAACCTGAAATCTGAACAGTGATAGCTATAATGAAACCAATATGAACTTTGAGCAAGTAAATAGATATATGAAACGAATTGTTCATTTTTCATATAGCAACAAATAAAATGCAGAAATTACTGTACTTGAAAAGATGTTGAAAACACAGATTATGACTGCAGGCCTGATAAAAATTTCTCATTCAAGTCACTCTCTTGTCTTGAAACACTCTATTAATACTAAAACTGATAATGAAATGCTTAATTGAAATGTGTACACCCTTATAGCCTACTAATAAGCTGGGATGATAGCTTTTAAGAAGTTATATAGTCATCGCTTCATAATTGGAGTCGGTGCGGGGATTTCAAAGCACACATTGCAAACCATGAATCTTGGCAATGAAGTTGATGACTAATCCTTAACGTATCAATGCTATTCTTTAACACAAGCCGTGGTAACTACTAATCTATCATATTTTTGTCAGGCTCTTCTTGTTTTTTTTAGTCAATATGCAACAAGTTTTATATATTGAAGAGAGACAATGTAAAACAAATGATCTTTTAGGATTGACAAAGTAAATCCCAAGGAGAATTACACAAAAGTAAGCATATACTCAACATGACAGTAAGTAAAATTGGGATAAAGTCATGAAATATAAACACATACTGAGGAAGCCTGCAATATCTTACCGCTGTCACTTTCTTAAATATCTGAGCAGCATTAGTGCATTCAACATATGGATATTCAAAAGTTACCAACTCCAGCAAGCACATCCCGAAGGCATAAATATCAACAAGCTCATTGTATTCCTCTTCATAAAGTTCTGGGGCCATGAACTCAGGGGTGCCTGATTCAAGTAACATAGTGTTATTTCCAATCTGTGAAATCCGTTGAGAAAGAATAATCCAAAGTTAGCAAGGACCTACCGATGACACTGTGTGCAGACCTAGCCTGATGTAGGATTGCAGCAAGTCCCAAGTCACCAATTTTTACCTCACCTTGGTTTCCATTAACAAATAAGTTATCACATTTCAGGTCCCGATGGATAACTGGAGGATCATGACTGTGTAGATAGGAAAGTCCCTCCAGAATCTGCCTAGACCACTTCTTCAACGCTCTCAAGTCAACATGCTTATGTTTCTTCCGGTACCTAAGTGAAATACATTTCGTCTTATTACATTATACATGAGGATGGAATTGAAATTCCTCATATGGATGCAGTCTCAACTTACTGTCTCAAATTCCCTGAAGTAAAGACTTCAGTGATGAAGTTAATATTCTCATTCTTGGCATCAATCCAAGAATTATAGAACTTAATTATGTTCTTATGCTTAAGGGTTTTAAGCAAATGAACTTCCGAATACAATCTCTCCAAGTCCACTGAATTCCTCAACAAATCGGCAACCTTAACTTGATTCCACGCTACCTCAATTCCTTCAAATTCATCAAATGCTCTATATCTAAGTACCCAATACTTCATCAAGGTTCCACATTTCAAACAAAAGCTTCACACTTACATGAAAATAACTATATTGCGTACAAAGTTAAAGAAACAATCTTTACGAAAAAAGGATACACTTTCTTGAAAGCTCCTTTTCCTAATGCCTCTTTATACTGCAAATCACAAATAGTTCAAAACAAAAGAAGAGAATAATTAAGAACATACAGTAAATACTCCCCCATCTCGAAAAAATTGTCAAATTTTGAATTTTGATGGTCGACTTTTTAAAATTCGAACTTAACTATTTTTGCATACATTGTATAACAGTCCCTCCACCTCCATCTCCATCACATGAAGATTGTCTACTTTCACTTTGATGCATTTTAGGAAATATGATAACCTAATCTAGTAAATAAAATGCCCACTTCGAATTTTTGAAAATGTCAAAACTAAACAATATTCATGCGTTAAAAGGAGTATTCAATAAAAATATATCGAATGCTAGTATTTTTAACATGATATTATGTTTCCAATCAAGTTATATATGTCAATAAAGCTACAAATTTATAAATTCCAAACATTAAAAATGAAAGTGGACAATATTTTGGGATGGAGGTAGTAAAAGACAAATGGGGGTATGAAAGAACTTACACGACCATAGCGACCAGTGGGATCAACCTCAACAAATTCCGGTTCAGCATCAGAATCATCCGGTTCTTGCTCAGAAGCAGAATCCTGGGGCATTCTCTCAACCTGGATCTGTTGATCCTCCCCCCTCTCCTCTTAAAATCCTTTCTTTATAATACCATATTCCTCCAAAACAAAAAACGTCAATTAAAATGAACATACAACGATAATATTTATAATTATTCAAAATGGTTTTTTGTTTTTGTCAATTATAGAGATTCAAGTTGCAAACTCTATTCAACTTTCTTTAAGATATCATTATCCTGAAAAAGAAAACGTGAATTAAAATGGAGATAGAAATTACTAATATTTAAAATGGATTTTTTGGGGGGGTCAATTATAGAAATTGAAGTTGAAAATTCTATTTGGCTTTCTTTAAAATACCGTTATCATAAAAAACGAAAACATGAATTAAAATAAATGATAGGAATTAATATTTACAATTATTCAAAATGGGTTATTTTTGGGGGTTCAATTATGAAGATTTAAGTTGCAAACTCTATCGAACTTTCTTTAAAATATTATTATTTTGGGAAATGAATAGAAGAACTAATATTTATAATTATTTAAATAGAACATGCGAATATTCAAAGGGTATTTTAGATTAAGAAGAAAGGTTGTTTTGAATATGTTCAAAAATCAAAAGGGTGAGGAAGAAGATAACAATTTTTAATTTGACTTTTGTTTGTTATTTCACTTTCTAGATGACCCCTTCTATGATTTTCATTGTCCGTTTGTTGGGTGTACGAAAGGCTAAATTTGGAACTATCTGAAAGTCAACGCGAGGGTTGTTTTTATTGAATTTGTGCATAATTTTTTTAGGACTTGTTATTCATCAATTTCAGATTCTTTATATATCGGTCTGAAAAAAATTAGAAAGATAAATATATTCTTCATTAATTTTAATTGTTAAACTTAAATAATATATTCATACTTTGATATATCCAAACTTAAAGTTAAAAGGGTAATCAAATAGCTGGTCAATTTGGATGTTCTGAAATAATGTTACAGTTGTTTGATTTGAAATGGCCTTTCCACAAATATTTGGAAACTAAAAGTGTTGAAATTTGCAAATCAAGACTTTACTAGCTGGTAAATCACAATCGATTGAGATCATAGCAGTTTTTTGGACATTATGTGGATTGGAAGTCCTTAGGCAGGAACTGGCATTGGATCCCACCCAAAACTGTCATTAGGGCAGCTTCTTTTCATTCAAGATAATGGAAAGTACCTTGCTCCAAATGATATGTAGCAGTAATGTGAATCAAATCGTGTTGGAGTAAAGTTGGATTAATCATTGAAATATGTGAAGGATTTAAGCTTAATTCTCATTTTGCCGCCTATATTATCGCATAAATTTTTATGTGATCTCTAAATTATTAATTTATTTTAGGATGATCCTGATCCCTATATTATTATGAATTTTTACATAAAATAACTATTTTGCGTCAATACTAAATTAAAGTTTAGGATATATTTATTTAATATAATAAAAATAGAACCTCACATATTTCTTTTTTAACACAAAAACAGTACAATTAATGCAACTTTTTAGCTAAAAAAACATTACAATCAATTAACTAATTATATTTTTTTTTTTGCTAATTTTTTTATTGAATTTTTTGTGTTTTTTTTTAACAGAGAAATTTTATGTGAAATGAATGCAGCCAAATCAATGGAAAAAACTGTAATAAAGCAGAAAAATCAAGCAGCCGTTATTGATATAACAAATGAATCACCCATCATTAATTTGGCAAAAACAATTTATTTTGAGACACCATCATCTTCTGCAATGTCCAAGAAAATGGTCAACTCAAAAGTCAACATTGGTACTCCTGGTTCTGGTGAAGCATTGTTGAGGGATCAAGTAAGGACCCTTTTGGAAAAAGTTGAAGAAGAGGCTGAATTCCCAAAAATATCTCAAGAAAACAAACAATTTCACCACTTTTATGGCTTTGTGAATTCTCCAATTAATATTCTTGCAACAACTCCAGCGAATACGCCTCAAATCGCCGATTTTTCGGATACCCAAATAATGGAATTGGCTTCTGTTACTCCTTCTCTAGTTGAAGACAAATTGTTCATCCCTCAGGTAAATTGTTTCAAAATTTTGTCAGATATGTAATTGTTCTGTTTTTAGGCTAAAAGTTGCATTAATTGTTAGGTTTTTTGGTTAAAAGTTGCAGTTTTTGAGCATTCATCTTTGTTCTTAACATTTTTGTCAGATTTGTAATTGTTCTGTTTTTTGGCTAAAAGTTGCATTAATTGTACTGTTTTTGGGTTAAAAGAAGAAAGATATGGGATTATATTTTAATTCATGTGAAAATATATTTTTAAACTTGGGCTTTGAAGCCATGGTAAAATATTCATTCGATATAAAAAATGTATAGTAACCCCGAAACGAAATGATACAGTGCACTACATGTAAAACTTACACACAAGATCTAACGAAATTAAGACCGGTGTATAACTGCTACGTTAAATTAAGAAATATTTTGGGTACACTAAGAAATATTTACCATCAATATTTTTAACATAACGATATATGAACGTCATACTCGATCTTCAATGGTTATTTTGTTTGGTGCATTGTCTGTCGATTTTATGACATATATGGCAATATAACTTGTGTTTATATATATAAATATATGATGTAGTTAAAAGTAGATTAATATGTTATATGCATGAATATTGCCTTACAATTAAGCTTACATTGCTATGAAATTTATTATGCAAATATATAATTGTTGAGTTTCTGTATTGTAAAAGAACATGAAAGTTCAATTAGATTCGAGAAGTTCAGTTCGAAAAGTTCGATTTGAGGTTAGGTGTGATGTAGGTCGAATCGAACTCGAACCTCATTCTTAGGTTAAACCGAATTCGAGCCCAAAATTCGATTCCGTTTGAGTTGTATACATTTGTAAAAAAAAACTATTTTCTTCATATTTTATCAAGAAAATTTGATTTTTCGTTCGACTCAATGCCTATCGTAATCCTCGAACATTCATAATTTTCGGAGTGAATTGAACTTCGAATTTTTGGGTTTGTTCGAACTCGAGCCGAACGGAGCTTTCAAATTGTTATATTCGAACCGAACCTTAATGAATTTCGGCATGATTCGGTTCGTTTTACAGCCCCATCAATTGTGTACGAACAATAACAAAGGTCATGAATGGCTTGTTAAGAGTTTCCGCTCAAGCGTGGTGTAAAGAGAGGTTACATTATATATTGTTTTATCCTTGTGATTACATAATGTTGACTCCAATTTACTTAAGATGAAGTATACCAATGATTTACTATGTCACACATGATAAGAAGTATGGATAGTGTAATGAATATTTTGATTTACTATAGGAATGAAACAAGTTTATTATAGTGCATGCATACAGATTTTAAAATTAAAAAAAAATAATAAAAACAAGTTAATTATAAACTTGTGTGTATATAAAATGTTGCAACTGTACAGAATTATAGTGGAGCTCTGGCGACAGCAAGGAAAACTTTCTAACTAAGAAAAGGAATTTTCATCGCCTCAATTTTCACACGCTTATTTTCATCCTACGCCACCACCGTAACTTCACAGCTACTACTATCACTGGCCCAAAAACCACTAGTAACCACCATCCCCAAACCATTCATTATCACCTTTCATCAAAGTTTTTCCATCCAAACCACCATGGTCCAACTCTATTCATCCTTTACAAACTTTCAGAAGTAAGTTAAAGGGAACAATTTGCCGTTAGCGGAAAGTCGATTTATGATAAATTAATGAGTCAATATGTCTCTAAGGTCGATTGAGAGAAATAACATTCGCTGGAGCAGGTACAAGGTCGCGATGGATGTTAATGAAGGTAGACAACGGAGAGAAGATAACATGATCAAGATTCAGTTAACTGGGTGGAGAAGAATTTGTTGACGAAGCGAGGTGATAATGGTGGAGATAGTATGATTTATGGCGACGCGGTGACTCGAGTCATCAAAACCAACAATTGATCATGATAATTTGCTATACAACAGTCTTGAATGTTCATAGTAATAAATCTGATAAGGAGGTTTGTAATGGATTAAGAAAAATTAAGACAATTCAAGAGCCACTTTTCACAATGTATAGCATCAGAACTCAAACAAAAGTGATTCAACAAAGGTACAAGTTGATAGTGGGTATCGATGAAGGAAGATGGAAAAAGAGTAATCAGATGGTGGAGAACTGGAAGACTATGCGTGAAGAGAACTTGCTCAAAAAATGTCATGAAGTTCATCTTCAGTCTTTCACTATCGGAAAACAGAAAAGTCAACCATGGATGCATTGAAAATTCAACTCCAGAAGACATTAAAGTTGTTGCTTCTATACAGAACTCCTCTTGCAAGATCACTTTGAAAGACGGTTCCTTCACTAGTTCAAATCGAATCCATTTAGAAAAATCAAGAATTTATGGAGATATTATTACTGAGCCGATAATGGATGTGCTAAGCGGAGGTTTTTCATTTGATCCAGGGATAAATGGCGATATAGTACACAACGGAAATGAAGGAGGCTTTGGAAGCTTGACCCAATCAACTCTAAGAGTGGTAATCAAGGGAGTCATAGTAAAATTGGTAACCTTTACTGTTCTTATTATATTAATCCTAATATTAATTCATACTCCCTCCGGTTTTTTTTTACTTGACATCTTAGCAATTTTTTTTTGTTTTGAAATAGTTGTCACTTTGTAATTTCAATGCAATGTTTCATTAGTTTTTCCTTTTAAGACCTTAATTAATGTATTCAAAAGATACATAGTGAATATAAAAGTTTTACTTTATGTTTAATGCTATTAATGATTGTTTTAGTTATTGATTAGGAATATATAAGTAAAATGCACTTCATTTTTAATTGCTTCTTAATTAAAGTGAAAATGCCAGGACAAGCCAAGAAAAAAACCTGATTTAGATTAATTTCTCTTGTGTCCTTGGTTCATATAATCTAGGAATAAGAATTCTGATGAATTTTCTTATTATTAGACTTTCTTTTAAGAATTCTTTATCTGGGCCGATTCACATTCACTTCTGAAAATATCCACATCTCCATCAATTAAGAGAGCCTTGAGTCAGCCACACGAAATTTACTCATTAGCTACCTAATATCTTTATCTCGGTCGATTATAATCTATTAAAAAAAATTCTCCACTGCTAACGTTAACCAAGAGAACTCGAGTCTCTTTCCGCTTATGTCAAAATTCTACATCCATGTATTTCTTCAAATTCGCTATTTTATTTCTAGTTTATCTTTCGGGACGCAAGTTGATATTAAATATGAATTAATATTTGGTGTTATGAGTGTTGTTTGGAGTTTTTGGATTCACAGCAAAATTACATCTTTCACGGATGATTCTTCCCAAATCTCGGATGTTGCACCTACTCACTTTCCGCGAAGCTTTTTATATTACGAATGCTAGAAAAGCTCCATTTGTTGGAGCATCTTTTAACCATATAGACTAGTTTGTATTATGTAAAAACTGTTATTGTATACATATTAACTATAAAAAAAAATGTATGCAAGAGCATTTCAATATACTCTTCAAGACTCAAGTTAAAAAACAAGAAACCAAAATAAATGTATAAATGCATAATCTTAATCTTAAATGCTTATGCAAGATGCATATTACTCATCCAACGATATCATACATGTGACACAACCAGTGCACACATGCAAAAAAACTTTGCTTAGGCACAATAAATCAGGCCGGAGCAATGTCTGATTAAAGCGTTTGTAGAAACATCCTTCCCTTTTTCAAGAATTCTACTTCTAAAATAAAAAACATGCTTTTGAAGAAGTACAAGATGATAAAAATAAAATTATTAACAGTGAAACTATAAATAAGAATAATCTCGAGATTTCTATCAATTATATTAATATGGGAAATTTATGGAACCGGAAATGTGTGAATATTAACCACACATTTTCATTCTCCATTGTATGTGAAATTATAAATAAAATAATGATGTTGAACTAAGATCTATGAATGAATGTAAAAATAGACATGATTGGGTAAATTGTAAAGATCAAATATATATATATATTGAGTTAAGTTCTCTTAAGAATCAAAAAGTATTTGGACCTATTGTGGATATACTTGAAGGCGCAGGCACGCTCGAGTATAGCGGTCTGAAAGAATATATATGAGTAAAACGAATAGAAGATACAAGCACGCCTTTCTCGCACAAGATTTTTAACAAAGACTTGAACTTGATTAAGAGGCAATGTGTTCCTCAGACAATGTTGTATATTTCAAAGTTATGTAAGCCATGCATAAACATGTGCAAAATAATTGAAATATTAGAGTTTACTTTATAATAGTATTTGGGTTGAAATATCTTTTATAAATAAAATAGTAATTAGTAGTAATAGTTGGTTGGGTGCTCCTCTTTAGGGATTAACGTTTTTATAGTTTTATAATATTATGGTCATCAAAAGATTATATAAGTAGCTATTGCATTTTAACATTTCACGTAAGATAGGAAAGTCCGACGCTGGATTGCACAAAAGTGTAGAGAAGTTCATATAAATAGCTATTATATTGAACAACATTGTCTTCTTCTTGATAGATAGTAGGCCGATGCTCTGACTTTTACTCTTCATTCTACATGAGTTGTTTTTTTTTGCAGATTTACCTATGTAATGTATGTCAAATATTAAAAATGGATTAAAATGCAAGTTATCGTAACATTGAGATTACAGGGAGAAAGGAAGATACAAGTCAAAAGTTTGAAATGTATCTGAATTTATTGAAAATTCACTCATTTGGCACTTGAGTGGAGAAATTGGTAACTCAATTTCATTTGTTTTGCTAGATCTATTAAAAAAAACCTAATCTTCCGACTAAAACTCCCCATAATTTCCCATATTTCACTGTTGTCCAAATCTCTTACACCTATTCAATATTTTGATACAAGGACAAAAAGCTAGATGATCAAACATTGTGAGACTAAATGAGTATATAATTGAGACTTCATGTTCTTCCATATTCAAACATTAACAAGATAAAAAGTAAGTTTATAGGATATCAAAGTTTATCGAATCATATATTACACACCAAAACAAGAAATGAACAAGCAGAAATTACTATTTTACCCCTATCGAACAAGGATCATGTTTGTTAATAGGCTTAATTTTGTCCAAAGTTAAGCTAAGAACAAGCTTAATTATGCACTTGTTAGTTTCATAACAGTTTACCTCGCTTGTTACAAACAAGCATGTGAGCTCAAATTCGCTTGTTATGAAACAAGCATGGCTTGAATTCGCTTGTTACGTAAAACAAAGATTTCTGCATTCATTGTTCGACAACAACCATTATTCCCCGAATTTGCTAGTTTGCAATAATAATTTCATAATATTTTACAAAGTGAAAACGTTCATTTTCTTACAAACATGAGAGTAATTCGTTCATTACTTAATTCATTATCTAATTCATTTCATGTAATTAATTATTTAATTCATCATAATGCATTCGTTCATTATTTAATTCATTCGTTCATTATTTAATTATTTAATTTATTGTTTAATTCATTCGTTCATTATTTAATTTATGTAATTCATTCGTTCATTATTTAATTTATTTTTATGTAATTAATTACAAACATGAGAGTAATTCGTTCATTACTTAATAGTGAATCATGTCGTCATGCACATTTAATCAGGTCCTGCTCTGTTAATCTCTAAAGAAGCTGCTAACTTATTATGTTATGAATTTGCATAATGTAAAAAATATTAAACATTTACTATAATTATCGGATGTAAAATAAATAAACGTATCAGAATATAGAAAAACATCATTTGTCATATCCGAAAAAATACAATTGAAACTAATCATTCCGGTTATCCCGGTTGTTTGGCCTCTGACTGGGTGGTATCAGAATCTGATACTATGACGCCCATGCCGAGGGTAGTATGAAACCCGGCCTGGCCGAGTGGCCGGTAATCGGGCGGACTCCTCGTCTCCTACCATCGACTCCATCGGACCCGATGTACACTGGCAACCTTCCCTGCCCCGGCAGCCGACATAATGTCTCCACTGAAGCCAGATGCATTTCCGGAGTCGACGTTGTTTCCATGTAAAGGTTGCATATCGAGGAGTGTTTTAAGATGCGATGGGTCAGAATCACAGAATGAAAAATGAAGAAATAAATATGTTAGCATATGATAATAAACAATATAATATAAGTGCATTTAAAATACACTTTAACAACATTCATACCGCCGCGAGGTTTAGAACATCGTATTCACGTGAGATTCGCATGTCTAGCCAAGTCAAGCTTACGTGACTCTAATATGAGTCCTATAGGCAAATACCAACTCATGTAGTCGTCAAGTCTCAAGCAGAAGATGCAGGGACCCATCATGTGTGGCCGAAATACGTGAAATTGCATACTAATCCGTGTAATCTCGAATCTCCGCACACTTTCTCTTGAATATTCGCACATTACCTACAAGTTTGGGTCCCTTCTAAAGCTCTCAATGGGCGGGGGGCGGATCAATAGATTCTCCCGAATCACCGCCGTGTAACTCTTCTCTCTAAGATATACGCTTCTATCGACATTCAAGAAGCCAGATGCAATCGCGATAATATGACATAGTTGGACTGGCGATGGGCCCATAGGTGTTCACGACTGCTATGATAAATGGGAACGATGGTTTATTTCATACAATGTTATACAAAGTTAAATATATAATATTTTCACATGTTCGTCAGCTATCCGATCCACCGCTTCCTATATAAATCACCGCCGGGAATTCACCACCGACTTCCAAAGATATGTAGAAATTCGCTTTTCTCAACAAACCGTAGAAATTATATTTCATATGTCATAATTTCTCATAATGCTACCATTTTTTACCATAATTTAACCATAATTTACTATTTTTGACCATATAGTTTACTATATTTCATAATTTCATCAAATTTTTATAATTGTACGCTATGTTATTTTTATTTATTTCTCATGGAATTTTAAAATTAACCATATTTTTATAATAATTTCATAATTTTATAATTTCATAATTTTATAATTTCATAATTTTATAATTTCATATTTCATAATCTAAAATTTTATAATTTCATATTTTCTTTATAATAATTTCATACTTCATTATTTCATAATTTTTTATAATTTCATCATTTAATATTTCATAATAATTTCATAATATTTTTACTTTATTGCTTAATCATAATTTTAATCATAATTCATATTTCAAATTTCACAATGTCAATAATTTGCTAATATATAATTCATAAATTGACATTTATTAAATACATACCCATTACATTTTGATTCAATTTAATACACAATTCATTCTCATTACACTTTAATAACGTGCTGTTAATGTACTGTAATCATCGTCAATTCGCCATTGCATAACAAGCCATAAAATAATTCGGGCCGGCCATTTAAACGAACAAATGATCAATTCGGCTTGTTCTATATTAACCATGATTTTATTTCGATTGTTACTTAACAAAAGTAAGTAATTCGCTTTATAACAATAAATCTAAGAAACATAATATGATTCGAATTGAATACACAAAATATGATTCGAATGATAAATAAATCTTAACAAACAACCATAATTTTTAAATACACAAACATAATATGATTCGAAATTGAATACACAATTATAATACACAAATAAGTATACTAATACACAATTCATAATCTTAAGAAACAGCCTATAACATAATAATTCATACCAATTTCATAATAAGTACAATAATTCATATTTAAAATAAATTGCTTATAATATAAAACAAATGATTAAATTTTTACTTACTTGTTAATTGAATTGTTAATTTTGCTTTGATGAACACAAAATTTGAGTTGAAAGCCTACAACAAACTGCCGAAATTTAGTGAAACGATTTTGTCAAATGGTGAATCTCGTCATAGTATTTAAGCTTTAGGAAAATTGCTTGTATATGGCATACCAGCCAGTAAATCTGGCCGCTTATCAATAAAACCAAGTGCAATTCGATTGTTATACAATAAAACCGTGCAATTTGGTTTTTGGTCGATATATATAAAAACCGTAAAGCCAACGGTTGTCACATCGACGCTTTCGGGCGTTGGGTGGGCGCTATATCAACCGGCTGGCCCGTTGTTGCGCAACAACCGAATTATTTCCATGGTTGCTTCGAAAGAACAAGCTTAATTATCGCCAGGTTGCAACAAAATGTACCGAAGTTGTTTTATTGTTTTGTTCGGGTAAGTGAGCAAATTTTTTTTTCATTCTGCTTAATCATAAACATTATATTTACTTGTTAATTGAACTAGTGACACGAAATAAATTTGGTACTTTATTGCATCGATTGTATAATCATGTTGACACATATTCAAATCGTTAAAATGTTCAATTTACCAATGCAGGTAATCAATTTTAATTGTCGATTGACTCAATTATTAATTCAGTGTCAACATTCAAAATGACCAAAATTCGAACGTATTAATACACAATTTATTATAATTTCATAATCTTAATAATTTCATATTCTTTGATGCACAATTTATTACAATTTCATATTCTCAATAATTTAATATTAAATAATTATCGGCATTCAAAATTCTAAATGAGTAGAGCTTGACAGTAACTATCGACGAGTTAAGAAACAATTTCATAATAAATGACACAATTCATAGTAAATCTTAAGAAACAATTTCATAATAAATTATACAATTCATAGTAAATGTTAACAAACAATTTCATATGCTTTTGTTGGTACTTTTATAGTCACATCAACGACCATTTGCAGTAGCAAATTCGTGTGCAATTTTCACTTGGTGACTAGCGTAGAAGCTTTGTTGTTTTTTTCAGGCAAAGATGAAAACAATAATGAGATTAGTTTTCTTCTTATGGAATTGCATTATTTAATTTTATTCTTATGTAATTAATTATTTATTTCATTTTTATGTAAATACTAGTTATTTATTTCATTCGTATGTAGATATATTTTAATTCATTCTTATGTAATATATTTAATTCTATTCTTATGTAATAAATTATTTAATATTTGTTATGTTAATTATAACAAGCTAATACAATGCCTGCTTATCAAACAAACACATAAAAAATTCGCTTGATCCGTAATAAGCATAAATATAATTTATGTACAAACAAACAAATTAATTGTATATTAAGTAAACAGTTTAATTCGCTTGTTTTTATACAAGGCCTCGAATTGGCCATTGTAGTTTAAGCAACCTACACTCCGCTTATATGTTTATAAACACCCACATAGTTCGCTTATGTGCATAAGGGCAAAATAGTCATTTCACCTTGCCGAAATACTGTTTTGGTGTGTGTATAGTGTTGCCCCCAAAGTTTATGTTCATAATTAACAATCCGATGACATTGTAGAATAGGGGTTTAATATTTTAGAAACAAGTAAACAAAGCCAACAACTTTAGGGAGAGAGCTATGCTACTGCTATTATATATGTCAATTATTGGGAAGATGGAAAAACACAGAGTATAACTATGCTACTGCTAATCTTGTGATTGCAAATGTTTCAAGGCTTTGATTTTCTTCAAGTCTTGAATATTGACAATTTTTTTGTACCAATGATGCTATATAAAGACCTTTCTCTTGGCTTGTGAAGAGTATACCAACAAAGTGAAATACTCAATTGAATATTATAGCTAGCTTGCTCTTTATGCCTCTTAATTTCTTACATTCCATCTAATAATCTATATCATATAATGCTCCAAGTTCCTATTGACGACATATGAAGTCAAATTATATACCTTTATTGTACCATTTTGATGAAAACGTATTTCTTTTTTATTTCCATAGTAATTTCTCCATACAGAATCACCGCACGACATGGTAACTTCTTCATAATCCTATCTACTCTGTAATAATTATCATAAAAAGAATAAAAAGTGATATCACAGCCCCGTCTCTTCATTTTCTCCATGGTAACTTTTTCATTTTTTTTTTTTTACTTTTTGTCTTTATTCTTTCTTCATCTTCTTTTACTCATTCATTTTATTTCTTTTTCAAACGTAAAAATAGATATATATGTTGCATAATTTGAATACACTATACCAATAATTATATTTTTTTACTATAAAGATAATGAACTAATTTGCACACGCTAGACTGTGCACATATAACTAGTAATAATAATAATAATGTAAGAGTAGTACGGAGTATCATACTTTGTATTAGTTTGAGCTATAAATATCCAGTTTTCTTAACATACCAAACTTCTTAGAATAGTTTGATAATTTATGGTTGTTTCTCTTATCTTATCAATTAATCTTTCAAATATTGATAACATCAAGCATTGATGATACATAATTCCTCTTTATCAATATAAGTGATCATATAACTCAAAAGTACTTTATTAAGCTAATAATTGATTTTACTATTTCCTAGAAGAGATAATACCATCCAATGAGAGAATAAGGAGATTATCACTTATATTCCTCGTATCAATATAAGTGATCATATAACTCAAAAGTACTTTATTAAGCTAATAATTGATTGTACTATTTCCTAGAAGAGATAATACTAATCAATGAGAGAATAAGAAGATAAAAAAAAAATCAATGATGTTAGAGAAATTTTTATAACTCCAATACAAAAAAGTTGCAGTTTCCTGCTGAATTTTATCAAAAAAATTGGAAAATTGTTGGTGATACCCTTACCAAAGAAAATCTCGACTTCCTCAATAATGGTGGCATTCTTAAAGAAATCAATAATACCTTCATTACCCTCATACCCAAAAATCATCTCCCCCAAAAAAGTTAATGATTTTAGGCCCATTAGTCTTTGCAATGTCCTCAACAAAATTGCTTCTAAAACAATGGTCAACCGACTTAAACCTCATCTCAACTCCCTCTTTTCCCCTTTCAAAACAGTTTCATTCATGGAAGAGGTGTTCAAGATAACATTTTGATCGCAACTCCAAATCCAAAAAAACGAAATGACTTTCGTTAAAATTGATATGAGTAAATCCTTTGATAAAATCAAATGAGATTTTCTCTGGGCCACTCTTGTAAAGCTAAGATTTCCACCCCACTGGATTAACCTCATTAAAGAGTGTATCACAACCGACCACTCCACCTCCTGTCAATTGACAAATACTAATGCTTTTAAACCTTCATGTGGCTTACGCCAAGAAGACCCTCTTTTTTCCATTCTTTTTGTTATTTGCTCAGAAGCCCTCTCTGATAGCCTTTCAAAACACTAGGAAATGAATAACCTCAAAAGTGTCTCCATTGCGGGAAGGGCCCCCAAATTAACCACCTTATTTTTGAAGATGATAGTTTTGTTGGATTCTTAATAGTATCTAAAAGTTCTAAGCTAATACGATAAAAATCCCACGAATACTATGGATTATACAAAAATAATAGATAACGAATTACTAGTGTGTACCGTTCTTCTTGAATAATATTATAACAGCGGAAAACTAGTGAGCCCCAATACCCAAAATAGAGTATCTCTAAAAGTATCCACACCAGCAAATTGATCCGAACTCCTCCGTGCGTTTTACTTGATTTAAAGTGAAACGAAACAAAATGGAAGAGAATATACCTTTCCAAGGGAGAGGTTTGGCCGAAATGAGAGAGTAGGAGAGATCTTTTTTGACTTCAAAAGTCAAGCAGTTCGAGCAAAGGGTCAAGGTTTTTATATATACAAAGTATGTTAGATTTTCAAGGAGAATGGACTCCTCCATCCTCATCCAAAAGCCACCACCTCAACCGACCTCCCCATGTCCAGGAATTCGATTTTTCACCCTAAATGTTTCCTCTTTCCATGTTCACTTTAGACCCGGAAAGCGCAATACATTTATTATTAGTTCAAGCTTATCATTCAGTGTATTTAATTCTGTACGGACGACAATAAGAATATATTACAAAATGTTAATCGCATTATTATCTTAATATATAGATTATGAGCGGATGCCATAATCGATAGATCCTAAATATTAGTTGTTCAACAATTTATATATATTGAACTTATAGTTTTTAATGTATAAATCGGTTGTACAATCTAAATTGTTCAACGGGTATTTTCATGAGATCTAATATCTCATAGTTCTAGCACTCTTACTTGCCCTTGGATAATTTATGATATTGTATCAACGATTCCTTCAATACGCGATTTCCAGCAGTCAAGCTTTGATAAGATATGTGTCACCAAACTCTTGCACCGCACTTCGACACAGACAAGTTAATGTGATATCCAAATTTCACAACCGGTGGTGCACCAAATCACCATTAAATCTCCAAGATCCGGCTTTTCTACCGAATATCAGGTTGTATGAATCCCCTATTGTACCTAGTTTTTCCACTTATACTCTTAGATTAAACCCAACACAAAGTCGTTATAATCCTCTTGTTATAGAGGACTTTTGACAAGGTCAAAGTACATCACTCCAGTATTTATGAAACCCTGTTACTCAGGTCTAAGAATCGTCATTCAACTTTAAGCTCTGTTTTGAGAATCTTCTCGGCACGCCGCATATTCTATCTTTCAAGTTCTCACGGCGGTCACGGTCCAAAGATTACGCCTCAAACAGCTTCAATGCTCCCAAACCTACGCTGATTGATTAGAGATCCGCATTCTCTTGATCCAAGAAAATGCATCAACACAATCAAGACATACTAGTCGCTTGTGTTCGATTCCAATCAAGGAACACCCACCAGGACAAGGCAATCTCATTATTTTCGTTTCGTTGAGGTTTTCTTGTTTGGATCACGCATCTAAAAGACTTCCCCACAAAAATTGCCAAATTGCAATTGAATCCAAAATTAATACTTCATAGTAAAGTGTGTATGGTTTTACATATACTCATCATTATCCATAATAATGATGTGACTTGAATTCTAAACTCGTGATTCAAAACATTATCACCATACGGGATGTTTATGCCATTTAATCGAGGTACCAAATTCCCACTAAATCTAAAGAAAGACTTAAGTATCGAGAAAAGCATAATTCTTCTTCAGTTATCATGCTTATACCACTCATGGGATTGATTAGCTAGTGGTATTCTTAGTTAAACGTTGTTCTTGTTCTCAACTTTATGTACATATGTACTTTTTATCTTAACTATTGAAATGTATCAATGTTCCCAGCATACTCTATCAATAACGAGATCTTCGAATCTCTACTGGTAAGCTACTGTAGATATCAAACTAGGCTCTTCAAGATCACTCATTAGAGTTATAACCAATTTCCTTTATTCACAACTTCTCAGTTATAATTGTACTGGCCATGGCTCGAGTCATTTATCTTGTTATACTTAAGCATTTTAACAAGATGTTCACAATTTTACTTATCAGTTTACTTTAGTCCAATTGAGATCGACGATCATCTCTATTGGTTTAAGTAACTGATACATATGTAATCCTCTTTCATTTTTCATTGCTCATCTTTCTTCTATACAACTTTATAATGTGGAAAGATTCTTTCTACAAGAATACTAGTTTCCATTAATGAATTCAAACTATTTGAACTATTCATTAACTTATGCATATGTCAATTATTGTAGATTCGGATGATCTAAAAATATTTATGATTAATAAGAATTTCTCCATATGAACTACTTTGACGAGATAAATTGCTTATCAATAATACTATAAACATGGACATTTTCATTTAATTAATTATTTGTGCTATATTAGTGATTTATTCCTTGATAAACTAGTTATCTTGGATTAAATTTTGTTAATATCCAAACCTATTTGAAATATTTTGAAACTATTCCTGATCACATGTAAAATCCTAAATCATCATCATCATTGTTCATGGTTATATCCTTAAAAGCTCAAATTTTTTATTAAGATTACTATCAGAAGTAACAACAAGTTCAAGTTCAGTCATACGATTTGTCAACTATTTCTACTCAGTTTAAAGTTCTATAAGACATTGAATTTGGACTATTATGGGAACCTGCCCACATCATATCTAATGTGAATTTTTTCTTGATGTTGATGTTTATACACCTTTTCAAACAAGCAGAAGATTGGGTCGAGAGTAAATATGTAATCCGAGTTTATTAAATGAATTTGTTCATCCAAAGAATATAATTCTTTAATAGTTTAAAGAATATTAAATGCTTGCTTGGGAGCACTCTCAATGCTTGAACTATTCAAACGCATGCCTCTCTTGTATTTCAAAAATACAGTAGTCCATATATACATTTTTATTTTACTAAGTTATTGTACTAGCAATAAGATGAGAGTGCTTCTATTTATTTATTGATCTCATAAATCTCCATTTATGAATTTGATAAATATATAGCTCCAAACATTTAAGTTTAAGTTAATGGATGATTACCCGATTATGAATTTCAAGTGTTATTGACATTTAATCATATTATTCAAAATATATGATTCCAAAGATTCCATCTTTATGATCTTTTATTTATGTGATTACTACTTTGATAATTCATATAGCCTTAGGAGATTAGATTTTAAGTCACCTTACTTGAATTCTTATGAGCATACATGTTATGATTTTTTTACGTTTATCTAACTAACATAATGAAGATTTATTATCGTTTGTAATTTTCATGTAAAGATTAATAATCAACTAACATGAATTAATCTTAAAGAATAAAAATCATCTATATTCAAAACATAAACAAAAGAAACATTCCTCATCAAAGCAGGAACCTAAGTAGACAATATGTTCAAAACATCACAAGTTTCAAATCCAGATAAAATTGTCTTTTCGGGCCGGATGCTTAACGCATTCCTATATCCAAGTCCATTCCATCTCTAGCGATTTTCTATTCTGATCGTCCTGCACATTTCAAAAATGTGAGTACTACATTCAATGTCAACAAGTATTGATGTATCGGAAAGTGAAGTATCACAAGTCATAACATGACGGTACCTCTCAGGCTGATCTGTGATCGAATCACATCTCTTACCGCATGGAAATGTCTTTTACATTTCTCCTCAAGCAACCGAAGTGGTTATCAGACTCCGCCTGTGTCGGCCGCCTGAGCGGTAGAGTCATTAAAATCCGAACACCGTGAGTCACCAAACTGATGGGATCTAATTCGCTTAAAATACAATTGCTTCATCCAAAATGTGATCACAATTAAGTTTCCCAAATCAAAATGCTTTTAAAATTTATAATCCATCGCCTGATATCGAAACGACAAAACCCATATATATATATATACACAACATATCCCAAAATAAAGTAATGCCGGTAAAAGCTACAAATGTGATGATACGCATCGTATCTCAAATACAAAATGACAACAAATTTAGCCAAGGCTAAAGTTCTTCAAAAGGAAAATACAACAATCAAAACAGTTGACAACACATCAAAATCAGGATCGTGAGATCCTCTCGCCACCCGGGATGTCACCTAGCTGCCCGAACAAAACTCTCAAACATCCTCTCGCTCAATCCAGCCGTCTCACAACCTCGGGCACAAATGAAATGCCGCCCACGCGGTGGGCAAGCGTAGTTTCGCGAAGCTTAGTGAAACTTAACATGTGGGTGAACTTACCATGAACGAGTCAATCAATAATATAATAGTCAAATATGAATAAAATACATATATCCAGACTACCTAAAAAAGGTCATACAACATAATTCAAGTAGAAACTTACATAATACACGTAAGATATAATAGAAGGTTCACAAGCACACAATTTCTAAAGAAATCAATAGGACTCAACAACTACTTCAAAACTCTGTCATCAAACCTCCCATTCTCATATCCCCACCAAGATACCAAATTCCTTCTAATGCGCATATACTCAATCCGCCTATCCTCATAGAATGGACTAATCAATAATCACCCGCACTTATATACCGCAAAGAGGGAGGCCAAACCGCACTTAGTACACAAAGTATAAGGCACACCGCACTTATACACACAAAGTATAAGGCACACCGCCTATACACTAAGCATGGGCACACCGCATGCTATACCGTGAGACAGTGGCCACATCGACAATGCACACAAAGAAAGTGATCAAAGACTCATACCGCCTTATACCGAAGTATAACCAAACCGCACGCTATACCGGTAGTATAGGCCACACCCTGACAATGCACACAAAGAAAGTTTAGCTCAAATGAGTCATACGCCTATATCTAAGTATAAGGCCAAACTCATCTATACCGTAGTATGTACAATAGCCACATATCCCGCAAGGAAGAGAGTCACCTAATTCCTACTAATCCCAACTATGTGGTCACCCCCTCGACACTCAAGCTTCCTCACCTCTAAGTCATAGATAACTCTCAACCATCACCTCAATAACCGTACTACCTTACCCCAAACAATATCATCCAAGCACACAAATGCAAACATTCCAGCAATCATAATCAATCACAACCGCCGACAAGGCCACAAACATATCAAAAGTGCCGACAAGCCACATAATATAATAGTGCCGTCAAGGCCACGCATCTGTAATATGTTGGGAGTTCAAGTCATATTTACCTCCAACAATCTTCACATGTAAACACACAATCACATAACACAACAATTACAAGTATATCATTCTCATAATCATAACACAACCCATACGTACATCATTCCTACATAATCACACCACAATAACATGTATATCACAAATCAAGGTAGCAATGAAAGTAACACTGCGGAGATAAGTACCACTCTCATGAAGTACCTAAACCTTCAAAGACAATCAAGGTAACTAATTTTTCCAACATCAAATCTCTAACAAAATAATTTTAAAGTAATGATCAAAACTTATTACTATACCGGCGTTTCTGTAGGATACATAACCAACTCTTAGGGGAACTATTCTAACAGTATAACTTGACGGATAAAACTATCGAATTATAATCCCATCGGACACAACCCAATCGATCCCCCGCTAAATTTCCATCTTATCACTTTCTCATTACAAATCAACTTATAAGTCATTCTAGTTAATCAACAAGTCCATAATTAACAATCTATACTCCGAAATATCAATGATAACTCAACTTGGAATTTACACTTTTTCAACACAACAACACCCTTTTAATAAATTTTAAATCACCAATTCTAACATCATAACAACTATAATAAGGTCCCAATGTAACCTCCTACACATTTAAAGTTTTATAAAATATCCACATAAAAAGTCAACTGAAACCCCAAAAAGTCAACTCGATCATAACGCCCTCAAACGACTTCTAAATCACGACTATCACATATATACGGGCGTAACCCATAACCAACCATGATTTATCATAAAACTCAATTATGTAAAAGTCAAATAAAAGTCAACATTCTCAAAACCCAAGAAATATTTCGAAAGACTTGAAATTTCTTACCTCTACTCGAAGAGAATGATGAGGAGAACAATATTCTACAAACGGTTTTGAGTTTGACCGACAATTGAAGAGAGAAATGGAAAAATGTCTGCTGGGGGAGAGGAAGTTTCTCCGCCCAAAAATGAACAACAAGATGCAAAACGCGGTTGCTTGATGACAAAGTGAGATAAGTAAAGATATTTTATAAAAAATTCGAGTCCCGCTCAAGCTCGTTAATTCTCCGCTATCGCATTTCTTAAATCTCCACTCAACCCGATTTCAAAGATAAAATTCTTCCATGGCAAACACTACTAAATTATAAATGAAATTCAAGCTCAAAAGTTTTTTACAAATAATATCATCATCGAAAAAATTATACTATTCCTCCCGGTCCCACTGACCGAAAAAAATTTTGAAGAAATTTTTTTTTTTTTTTTTGTAACGGGTTATTACAGTTACAATGACCATAATTGGGTTGTCCATCCGTCATTCCTCTTGTTCATTCCCTTCGCCTTGTAACTAAACCGTATGGGTAAACGCCAGAAAACTTCTCCTCATCCACAAAGATCATCTCAAGAATCGAAACCAAAGCTTTATTCGTTTCTTATACATTGTACCCAATAATGAAATGGATACTCGGCAGGCTGGCACTCATGATGGTATTTAAGTTCAATTCCCGTAGAGATTGAGACTCCGTGAGTACCGAGAACAATTAATCTCTATCATCTCCGTAATGTGATTTCCTCCCCAACTTCATGCCGACTAAGGTCAAGTTATTCTCCATCCTTTCAACTTCTGCCATTTGTTATACTTCAACTACATAGATCGATCCACTGACATCACGGTGCCTCTAACCTCAAGGTGATACGACATCGAAGATAGCATAAGGCTCTTAACCTCAGCTGCATGAGTCAAATAATACTCGCCTTACACTAATTTTGTTCACGCCAGACCGATTCCTTTGGAGTAATCGGGGGTTCATTAAGTAATCCCTCCATTTCAAAATACATGATCATCTAGAAATTTTTTACTTTTTTTACAATCGTTGATTGTTTATAATTTTAATATATATTTTTGCCAATTCCAATGTATTTTTTTACATTTTCACGCAGCCTATTTACAATCCCAATGTGGTTTTTCATACTTGATAAAATACTTTTAATCTAGACAATCATCTATTTCGAAACGGAGGGAGTATTACATATTTAATGTGCTAGTGAGCTAGTATCTTCCTCAAAAGCCTTGACCATACATTAAAGTTATAGTCATCCAGCATACATCTTTCCAAGTCAGACCGAAAAGCACTCATAGAGGAAAAGGGACTCATAATGAACTACAGTAGAAAGTACATAAAAATAGAACAACTTAGTCTATATGTCATAAATGATATTCTAAATCAAATAATAGAATAACTATACTAGTGTTTACAATCCCACTAAACACATAAAGTATGCCAAGAACTCACACAACATAAAATCTAATCCAAAGACGCATCACATTTCTTCATTCAAGCTTTCATGTAAGCAAGTGTACACCATATAATTATGACCATCCTAACTTCGAGACAATAAAAGTTCATACTAGACCGTATTGCAAACTTCTATGTTAACGGGTTCATACGCCGTATCGAATTCACCGGAAATGACTAAATATATCGAATTAATTAAAAAAATGAATAATGTAAGTTCAAGTTCAATCTTAATAACTTAGAATATTCCATCGTGATGGCATCCCATTTGGACACGCCTAATATACTAGCAGCCTACTTAATAATGCTTAATTCTATCCCGACTTTATATTTTGGTATGACATTAACTACTTATTCATTAGGTGGGATTTGTTATATTTTATTTACTCTTACAATCATGTCAAGCATATCAATCAAGAAATAATTAACTACTTATTTATTAGGTGAGATTTGTTAGAATTTAATTGATCTATGTCCATTAGTTCCAAGAAACAATTAAATCTAATCTAATGTAATCTAATCTAATTAGAATTAATTTTAATGTGGTTAAAATAATTAATTAAAATAATTTTCATCAAGAAATTAAATTTGTCCAATTCAATTGATGTTCAATAAATCAATCCTAGCAAAACATGTATCAATAATTAAGTTTGGATCAAACCAAAACCCAATTGGCCCTTTGAAAACAAGCTTGGACCAAGATAAGCCTCATGCCTATCAAGGTATAGAAAAAAAAGGACGCAGCCTAAATTTACAGCCCAAACCCATAACGGATATGCTGATTCAGGACCCATCGCTCTGCCCAAACGTCAAACGTAATTCTAACGTATGACGCCGCATCTTTTCCTGTCCATATGATACGCCACGCCATCACGACATTATCACCGCGCCAAAGGACGCTGGCGCTGACGATCATGCCACGCCTCGTGTAATGCGGTCGACCTCATCACCGACGTGGTAACGATAAAGCCGTCGCCACGCAGTAGGTGACGGGATGCCACGGTCATCCTCGCCGCACGCCACATGTTAGTCCAGATCGAATCACCAATCCGGGTCGCAGCTGGTCGGGTCGGGTTGAATCGGCTCGACCGAGTCAACGGGCCCCGTCAACAAGTTTACTGTTGACCGAGTCAACTCAGCCATCTTCGACTGTGTGACGCTAATGCATGACGGCCAAATTTCGCTTAGGTCGACGTGGCATCGCAGCTTATTGACTTTTCTGTATGATACGATTCAAATACGTAAACGACAAGTGCTTCAAGCTTCAATTAATAAATTTAATTACATTTAATTAGAAAAAAATCTAAAAAATCAGAAATATTATTTGAATGTATAAATCGGTTATAAAATCTAAATTGTTCAACGGACATTTCATGAGGTCTAGTATCTCATAGTTCCAACAAATTTTTTCTTCATTCATCTCGATAAGAAAAGTATTACATTTTTGTTCAACTTAAACCAATTTTGTCAAGTCCGAGGTCAAATCACACTACACAAAATTCACAATTACTTTTAGTCCTAACACCCCTGCCATATCTAAAACCAAAATTCTTGATGATCTCAAGGTTAATACCTCGAAAAATTTGTCACCTTTCTTGAAATTTCTCTTGACATAAAAAGCAACAGGAAAATTTTATTTTCTAAGTTTATTGACAAAATTAAAATCAAAATTCTCAGTTGAAAAACTAAGTTTCTTAACTTTTCTCCGGTAGAGTTATTCTTATAAAATTGGTGCTCTAACTAATTTTAGTCTATCCAATGGATATTTATAAATTCCCCATCTCAACCCTTTACGAGATTGATATGATTTTTGCTAATTTCTTATGGAGAAGCAATCAAGGTAGATGTATCACTAGATTAACTAGGACTTTCTTTGCCTTGACACTGAAAATAGAGGTCTCGAGTTCAAACATCTCCATCATTTCAACCTTGCTCTTCTAGCACAGAATGGGTGGAGACTCTTTAATCATCTAAACACCCACTTAAATCTTGTTTTTAAGTCCAAATATTACCCTCTTACGTCCCCACTCACTATACCCAGCAACAAGAACAATCCCTCCAATACTTGGAAAGGCATCAATCAAGATTAGAAAAAATTAACGATTTTATGTTATGCTATGTGAGAAATGGATAGAACATCAATATTTTATTTGGAATGATCATTGGATCCCAAACTTTCACCCAAACAACCTGAAAACCTTATTCCCCAACATGAATTACCCATAAAAAATCGTAGATCTTATTATCCTAGGCTTCTACTGGAATACCCCTCCTTCTTCATTCACTCTTCACTATCCACATTGTTAATTTGGTCATTTCAATTAAACTCTCTGGTAACTAGAGCTGTTAATGAGTCGAGCTCAACCAAACGACTCGCTCGGAGCGAGGTTCTAAGCCCGGCTCGGCCTATGTCGAGCCAGTAGCTACGAAATGACTCAAGCTTCAATAAGTATTCTTTGTAGCTCGGTTATATGAAATTAGTATATATTAAAGACCAGTTTTGTTATAATTTTATGATGATTCAAATTTATTATCAAGGACCAATGTGTTGTTATGATGATTTTTTTATTATAATCTAGTCAATATCCAATTTATCAATTGATAACTAATGTTCATTTCTATTATTTTTGTGCATTTTATCCTTTAAATAAATTTCTACCAAGTGAGCCAGCCTCGAGCCTCGCCTCCGGCCTGGCTTGGCTCTACGAGCCAACAACCACCGAGCCAAATTCTCCAACTCGGCCTTGCCCATAATGCCCCACTGGGTAAATAACACGACATCAAAAGATGACCCAAGATAATTTTAACACAAAAGACCGCTACAATCTCTGGAGCAACCTCCCTACATCATGATGGACTAACTGCATGGCTGCCCTAATGGTCAACGCACAAAAGACTCAAGTATGAAATTCATCAACCTTAACTTCCAACAAAGCACCAACACTCCAAAAAATCACAAAAACATCCCAAAACATTTTGAGAAAATTTCAGAAACTTCCTCCATCTGAAAAATAAAAACTTCATTTAAATTTACTCTGGGCAGAATACCAACAAAAAATCTCATACCATAAAACAACAAACCATTAACCCCTTATGCATCTTCTGTACAAATCCTCTAGAAACAGATGATCACCTCTTCCTCCATTATCTGTTTTCAATTGAAATTTGGAATCACTTCAATTTTCCGATGTTCCACAATAATATCACAATTGATACTTTCATCAACTTTAGAATCTTGGGATCAAAACAACATATATCTGAGCAGTAGCAACCTCTGGACAATTTGGATCACCCGTAATTAAGTTATCTTCAACAATAAGGCCCTTCATAAACAGTTTCACAACAAATGTGTGAATTTAAAAATCCTTTGAAAACAACAAAACCAAAAAAAAAAAAAAACCCTAAAACTTAACCTCTCACATAAATCGTAACCATAGTTTCAATCAGCATCATCCCCAAAGTTAGGGAAACTACAGACGAAGATGCAACAAAAGAGACACTAAAATTTGTATTGGTATCTCAAATGATCCATGTAATTCGAACAGAAAAATGTGTGCGCGCTGAGCATGCTCGAGCATGCATTCGATTAATACTCATACCATCGCACGATCTTCTTTGTGCCTCATCTCATGTTAACTCCAATGTTAAGCGCACACTGGGTAATTCTACTGCACGGTGGCCCACTAGGAAGTTTCTCGAGCACGCGAAATGAGACAAAAACGGTTGGAAAGACTTGTGGGTGGCTTGTGAGGCCACCATCAAATCTAATAACGCACCGACATAAATTCAGATTACAAAGAAGTCTGAACCGCGAGAAACTAAGCTCGCTATGTGGCGCAAAGTCACAGACACCTCTTGAGGTCAGAGGAGCCAATTCTAGAATCTCACACGGATGGCACGGTCCGTTTTACGTGGCTCAACGAGACAGGCCGAAGTCGGGAGAGGCTGTACTGACCGCAAAATGTGTGTGCGTGATATGTTTGATATTACTGACGGCATTACTCATACCATCGCATGCATCTTCTTTCGAAGTTCATCTCATAAGAACTCCAATGTTAAGCGTGGTTTGACTCGAGTAATTTAGGATGGGCGACTCACCGGTTTCTAATGAATTACGGAGTAAGGACAAAACGTGTCGGAAAGATTCGTGGTGGTGGCCTGTGAGGTCACTCCATCACCCACAACGCATCGACCCGTGCGCCGGTCGGGCGCATAATCCAAACCCCATTTGGAATATCATTATGTATCACAAAGGAACTAGAATCAACATTAAGGGAAACAAAACTTTCGCTCAAGATGATGACAGAGATGATGAAGATAATTCTAAGCAAAATCACAATCTTGTTTCGTTTGGAGAAACCATCATTACAACTCTCTCTCGGCAAAAAAATTATAATTTCCACTCTTTTTACATTGTTATTGATGGGTTTTCTTCACATGTATGGAATAAGTATTTCCACAGATTATATTATAATATCAGGAGAATGGGAAAAGATGACGAAAGACCTTTTGAAGACTAATTGTAATATCTTTTGTTTCCTAACGATATTGGGTGATTTTTTAATTTGTTGGATGTAACAATTAGTACTTTTAATTTGATGAATTGTAATTTCTTCAGTTCTTCAAGTACTGTAGGCGCTAGACATGATGTTATTGACACGTTATTTTAATTTATGAATGCATTACTTATAAAAAAAATGGTATTGATAAAGTAAATAATCAAATATTTTAACATAATAGTTCAATCCTAAAGAATCAATTATATTAATAACGATAGAGTATGTGTCTCTAGAACTTCATTAATCCTTGCAATATAAAGTAAAATAATTTAATTGAAAAAAAGAAATGAACCCATAAAATCACATTAGACTACTTACAATGGGCATGTTGAAAAAAACATTCAATAATTTAAATCACAGGTGGGTGTTGTTGATTGGTGATTTGGATTAAATTATGTGAGTAAAAATTAAACATGTTGAACTCCTCAAAGAAGCCACACGTACTCTTTCTCAGCTGGGACTGCCACTGCTTAGACATTAATTGGGTCTGGCTGTAAAAAGAGAGTGCATCAAGGGAATCAAGCAATTGATGGGTCCATACAATGGTTGATTTGTATTGGTTATTTGTATTTTCAAATTTCTTATCTCATTTTAATTATTTGTGATCAATTATTTGATAATAAATTAATTTTTTGTTTTAATTTTTTATATCAAAATTCATTATTATTTTTTACGGGGCCAGAGAGTTGGTTCATTGATTTGGATATAAAAAATCAAATCATTTTCACATAATTATCTCTATTATCCTTTATTTAAACTTTTTTTTTTTTATTTTTTTATACTTCAATATATTTTTAGTGGAATTGATACTAACTAATCAGGTAATTATTTGTGGCTTAATTATAAAGGATAATCGTATAACTATTTAATAAATTATTTTATTATCCTTTACTTATTCTTATTTAATTATAAACAAGAATTGTTATAATTATTTTAATTATAAAAATAGTAAAATATAAATAAATGCTAATATTAGATAAAAAGTTTGATGTGCGTGTGGTCAATTTTATTAAACAAACTATCAGAAAGGTAAAATTAAATAATCATCAATTATTTCAAGTAAAAAGCAGAAAATAATACGCTAAGCCATTGCACTGAAAATGTAACTAGCAAACTAAGCATTGTACATCTTACCTGGGGACAGCTCAAAATTGAGAGGCCCTGGTTGAATTAGCAGGAAGATAAAACCCTCCAAATCCCCAAACACCTTACCCACAATCTAACACTCCTTTCTATCCCAAAAAAATGGCATCCATTTCAGCATCCTCAACAAGCCTTTCCAACCTCCAACCACACTTGCAACAAAGTGCCCCCAAACAAAACACACCCTTATTATTATTACACAAATCCACTCCTACCTTATCCTCTTCCTTCACTCCGACATCCTTAACTCTCTTCCACCGCACAGCTCCTACTAACTCCTGCACGTTCAGACACCGCTTCAACGTGCGTGCGGCACGTGGGAAATTCGAGCGCAAAAAACCACACGTCAATATCGGGACAATTGGACACGTTGACCATGGCAAAACAACTCTTACTGCTGCACTTACTATGGCTCTAGCCTCTCTAGGTGGGTCTGTCAAAAACTTTGATCATAAATTACTTTTTAAATACTCGCTCCAAACTAAATTATTTGTCATACTAGTTGAAAATGTAGAATGATAATTAATTGAAATTATGACATTCATTCATAATTTAATAATAATAAAGCAGTCAAAAATACAGATTAACAATTTTTTTATGTAAAGTGACAAGTAAAAAATCTAAATTTTCTAAGTTAGAATGACATGTAATATTTATCCAATAGGAGAATAAATTTAATATCATTCGGTTTTTCTTTAAAAGTATTTTCATCATATTATTTGTTGTAGGTGGGTCCGCCCCCAAGAAATATGACGAAATCGATGCTGCCCCGGAGGAACGTGCCCGCGGGATCACGATTAATACTGCTACTGTGGAATACGAGACGGAGAATCGCCATTATGCCCACGTGGACTGCCCGGGCCACGCCGATTATGTCAAGAATATGATCACTGGAGCTGCCCAGATGGATGGGGCAATTTTGGTGGTTTCAGGGGCTGATGGACCGATGCCTCAGACGAAGGAGCATATTTTGTTGGCTAAGCAAGTTGGGGTTCCGAATATGGTTGTTTTCTTGAATAAACAGGATCAAAAGCGGACGTATTTGTGAGCTGCCGAATCAGCGGAGTTAGCGTTGCGGAGCGTTATCGTCAGTCAGATGAAGTTCCCCGGGACATATTCGATTGTGTCGGTCCGCTTTGTCGTGCATCGAGGCGCTACGTCGTAATCCGGGATTAAACGGGGGAAACGAGTTATCGATGTTTTCACTGACGGATAGTGTCGGGAGAAGAGGTTCCTATTCCTTGAGGCGTACTATGGGATTTGCCCTCTTTTTATTATTATCGAGGATGTTTCTTTTTTTCGACATCAGGTAGGACGGTTTCTACGGGGAGGATAGAGAGGGGGACTGTTAAGATTGGAGATACTGTTGATATTGTGGGGTTAAGAGATACTAGGACTAGTACAGTGACGGGGGTGGAGATGTTTCAGAAGACGTTGGACGAGGCGTTGGCCGGGGATAACGTTGGGTTGTTGTTGAGAGGGATCCAGAAGATGGATATTTCTAGAGGAATGGTGTTATCTAAGCCTGGATCAATCACGCCACATACGAAATTCGAGGCAATTGTTTATGTTTTGAAGAAGGAAGAGGGTGGCAGGCATTCCCCGTTTTTTGCAGGATATAGGCCTCAATTCTACATGAGGACTACTGATGTGACGGGGAAGGTGACTCAGATTATGAATGATAAGGACGAGGAGTCCAAGATGGTTATGCCCGGTGACCGTGTGAAGATGGTGGTTGAGCTTATTATGCCTATTGCTTGTGAGCAAGGGATGAGGTTCGCTATCCGGGAAGGGGGGAAGACTGTTGGAGCTGGTGTTATTCAGAAGATTGTTGAATGACAGTTGGTTAACGTTGTTATGTGCTTGAAGAATGAAAAAGTACTGCTACTTATTTTAACTTCTGCATTTCTATGAAAAGTGTTATAGTGATTTATTATGGTGATACTTTTCGCCTGTAATGTGAACAATTTGCCTTTAGTTCGATTTCCAAAGCTATTATCATTATGCTTCCCACTCTACAAGATGAACATTGATTTAGCTTCTGGTATTAGTTGATTTTGTAATGTGATTGAAGAAAGTTACTGCTACTAATTCTAGTGTCAATATCTGTTGGAGTTCCCATTGGTACAATCTGATGTATTCTAGTTCCCTTTAAGATAAATGCTTTCTTCTTTTTCTGTATAAGATGGAATCGCTCTCTGGAGTTCATATTACATATATGAATGTACAATCGATGATTGTTAGAAAACCCTTACCCGATTTAATTATTTCTGTCACACTCTCCTCATTGGAGGTCTAATAAATTTTAGCTGTGAAAGGCAAGCATTGAGAGTTTCACCTCTCCCTGCTTAAAATATATCTTCCATTTGTCTTTTGCTTCTTCTTGAATTCCCCTGTCCAGGTTCTCCTTATGCCGCAAGCAGTTTTTACATTAGTGATGAAGGCTTGTTGCTATTGCTATTGAAGTAAGAGTTTCTACTTAGGTGAAGTGCTTGGTTTTGCAAAGGGCAGGTTCTTATGGTCTACAGTTTAATTGTCTATTGCAACCAACGGATTTCTTCAAATCAAATAAATCGTTTTATTTTTTTATTTTTTATTTTACGTTATTGTTATATTAATTCCATGATGCAACTGTAATATCATCTTCAATCTTAAATCCATGTTGCCTCTTGAGTCTTGATGAAGATATAAATACATTGCATTTCCGAAACCAACGTGGCAACGTATCTGGATTATTTTTTGTTAATACAAGTGTGAACAATTTTGCTATCATGTTGAAGTTCACTAATCACAATCATGCAGATATTAGTCTTCAATCTTCATAGGAAATGGAAGTTATCGTTTTAGTTTTCTGACCTTTTAATTTCATGCAAGGTTCGTAGACGAACAGTATTGATGAGCTGAAGGAAGATGAAGTTATGTTATTGACTGAAGATAACCAGGCTGCCAATATAACACAATAGGTCTTATGAAGCTCTCAGTTCTTAGTGTGTTGAATATTTTGAATCAACATTGTCATATCGAATAAGAAGTCGAGATTTGGAATCGGAGGTAAATTCCGCTTCAAGCTTCGACTATTTTGCGTTGTTCTGATATAGGCCAACGTAAGCGCCGCAGCGTTACCGCAGAGGCGCTACCTAGGGGCCGCAAGTTAGTGATGGTTTTTCGCTAAAATTCGAGCTTCAGCCTTAACGTCCGGGGCCGTTGCCGCTCGGGCGAGGTCAACAACAATAAAATTGAGGCGGTTTGAGTTCTTTCTTTTGGCTATTAATACTCCACAAATATCTTTAAATCTTTATGTAATCAAAATACTTAATATAGGAAAGCTATATTCTTCTGGTTTAAAGTTATAGTAGTTCTAGCCATAGCTATTCATCTGAGAGCATAATCTGCTCAAATCTGTAATCTGTTTCTTCTCCATTATAATGAAACTTCTGGTGGCTCGCCTATGGATTACCCTACATAATGTTAGGATGTCAAGTTAAAGATCTAGTGTTATTTATTTTCCCGTCCAACCTTTAGGTACCCTATGATTCAAGATGAACATCATAGTGTGCCTCTTGATCGCCCTAGAAGAGCTAATTACGGAGTACCTCCTATGAGGTATGGTTATGAGGATATGTTGGTCTTTTTCTTTACGGGTTACGTGAGGAAGTTGGTCTCAAGTGAGCCAATTTCTTATAGTAAAGCCGAAGTCACCCAATGGCTTGTCGCCACGGATAGAAATAGAATCACTAAGAATCGACTGAGAGTTGACTAGAAGACCAAGCAGGAAGAAAGATTGTCACCAAGAAGTGAATATTCAACCGTAAAGCAGTTATTGCCCATTTGTGGGGGTACAATAAAAGCTAGAAGACCGCTACCCAATGGCTTGTCATTAAGGGAGAGGAAGTTGAAATGATTTCACCAACGTTGTGGGCTTTGATGATCATTCCAAGTACTGCCTAATTTGTATAATCGGTTTGTCGAGTCACAAAGTCGGGTAGCATTCGAATAGTATGCCGACAAATACAAAGAGTTAAGTGTAGTTTTACATAATTGGTTACAAGCTACCGTTTATACTTGATTCAAAATGTATGCAAGTGTTGCTGCTGATTTAAGTATAATAGGTCTTGATACTAATATATTTCGTGAGATTTGAAGTATTAGTATTACTTTACAATTTATTTAGTGTTTAGTACGAGAAGCCATCATTCTCGTTGTTCTTATTTACTTATTCTTTAGAATTTTTAATGGCTACCGCTAATACTATAAAACTCTGCCTTCGCCAAGACTTAAAGTGCAGTTTTAATAACTCGAACTTCGACGAGTGGTCTCGGGGTGAGAATTATTCGGCAAGAGAGAACCCGATAAAATAAACAAAGAAGGTTCCTTTGAAAACCTAATAATAGTGCCTCCCATCGAAAAGTGGATCCCACAAGAAGCACAAGGTCTCGATGTTGTGGATGTCCAATGTCTCATACAATATGGAACCTTCTGCTCCACTTCAAATATGAAAAGGTGTAAGGCGCATATGACATATACCGGCAACTTGAGGAATTATTCGAAGTGAGGTTATAAACGGTAGATACGACACGTGTCTCGTGTTTCCTCAGTGACGTTGTTCGGGAACGGACAAAGAAGCCATATCATTAAAATGATTGGCTTGGTCGAATGACTCAATGCCCTGGGCATCAGTGTCTCTCAAGAACTGTCAGGATCTCATCCCCGAAGTCTTTTCCACTCCAAATTCTCTCAATTTGTCATGAACTTTAATATGCATAAGTTTGAGTTGTCTCTGAACAAACTACATAAGATGATCACGAATGTCAGACGACCGGGAAGTATTTATTCTTCTGTTTTGGTGGACCAAAACAAGACGAAATTCAAGAAGAAGAAGTTAGAAGTTTACCAAAGAAAGCCAAGGGTTCAGGAACTCCAAAGTTGCCGGGCAGGTAACACTAAAGGTATGACGACAAAATGTCATTATCAAGTGGGAACCTAGGTCACTAGAAGCTCCACATGTAGGAAGTTCACGATGATAGAATGGTCCCACCACTCAAATTCTACAAGTATGTATGTTATTGAAGTTTTATAACTTAATTCTACTGTGGGTGCTAGGACAATCGTTGTGGCTCTCATATTTGTCATAATACGTAGAATCAAGTCAAATAGAAGACTGAAAAGGGGAAATGGATCTACGTGTGGGAACGGCGCCAAGGTTGCGGCTCCTTGGTAAAGAGGATCCATCGCTTAAATTTGCCCGCGGCCTTGTTTCTTGAACTTATCTCCGTTTACTATGAACCTCGGCAATTTGCGTGAATATTATTTCAAGCTGCTTTGAATAATGATGGTTTTTCATTTTCAATAGATCCCGATGAATTTAGGATCACCGTGAATGGGGGCAGAGCCACCGGCCTCCTTCAAATGGTCTATTCGCTTTTAGACATGATGATTGAGTCATATAACATGCAAACTTAAAAACGTGAATAAGCCTAATGACTTAAACCGTATTACCTACGGTATCGCAGATTGGGTCATATTAATCCAGAACCGAATCAAGAAACTCCACTGGGTGGGATACTTAAAGGTTTCACAGTGAATCATACGATAAGTGTGAATCTTGCCTTTTAGGCAAAATGACTAAATCACCCTTCACCGGACTCAACGAAAGCGGCAAGTGATTTATCTGGGATCATACACTGACGTATGGCCAATGAACACATCCGCAAGAGGAGGTTATAACTATTTCATTACATTTAATGATGATTACAAGAGATACGTTTTGTGTATCCGATGCAAAACACTGCAGTCCTTTGAGAAATTCAAGGAGTTCCAAATGAAGTACAAAACCAATTGAACAAGAGAATAAAGATTCTCCACCGATAGTAGGAGAATATTTGAGTCACGAAGTTCAATACTCATCTTAGAGAGGTGGTATTGTTTCACAAACTACTCCGCAGGAACGCCTACAACATAATGGCGTGTTCTGAAAGGAGAAATCGAACCTTTCTTGATATGAACGTCTATGATGAGCCTATCCGATCTACCAAGCATTTCGGGATACGCACTTCTAAGCTAAAGACTTACTCAAATGTATGTCCAACAAAGTCGGGTAGAGAGAAAACTCCCCATGAACCGTGGTTTGGGAAGATTCCCTCAAGTTAGCTTTCAGGATTTGGGGCCGCTAAGCTTATGTTAAGAGATTAACAAAGGATAAACTGCGCCCAAATCCGATAAATTATTTTTACAGGATATCCAAAGGAAACAACACATTACTTCTACCTAAAGCATGAGAATAAAGTTCATTGCTAAGATGCGAGGTTCCTTTTGAAAGGAATATTTGTCCGTATGACCAGAAGTAACGGTGTTCATCTCGATGAAGCTCAAGTTGATTAAGTCAATGTCACTCCATTCCACGCACATCCGACGATCACAAGAATTGAACCTTCTTTCATAGAAGATCTCAGCTTCATCCAATGTGAAGTTATGGAACCCTTAGAGATCCAAATGTGATCGTCACGAACTGCAGCTGGGTATAGCGAAGCCTTCATCATTGAAAGTGATTTGTTCACTTTCATGGTATAAATAAATAGCAAGGATGTCGACAAATGCAACAGCCATAACTGAAAGATGGATTCTATGTACCAAACAAGGTTTATCCTTGTTGGATTTACCAAATGGGGTTCGCCTCTATTGAATGTAAATGGGTATTTACGAAGAAACATGATAAAGACGGAAACGATCTTTCAAAGCTGTGACCAGAATGTAAAGGTTTCAAACAAGTTCACGGCGTGGACTATGACGAAACTTACTCGCCAGTGGCTATGCTTAAGTCCATCCGAATAATCTTAGCCATTGTTGCATTTCATGACTATGAAATATGGAAAATGGATGTAAAGACTGCTTTCCTGAATGGAAATTTAGAGCGAGATGCGTATACGGTGCAACCTCCAAAGCTTTATACGCCCTAAAGGACCTAAGAAGGTGCGCAAGCTGTAAAGGTCCATTTATGGTCTTAAGGTGCATCCCAGAGTTGAATCTACGCTTTGAGAATCACTAAAGATTTTGGTTTCATCAAGAACGGCAGTTAATCTTTGTATACAAAGTAAGGTAAACGGAGTTATGTATCATTCATAGTCCGTATGTCGATGACATACTTATCATTGGAAACAACGTAGAGTTACCGAACTCACCAAGAATTGGCCGTGGTAAATGTTTCTCAATGAAGGACTTAGCGAAGCACAATATATACTTGAAGAACGACGAGATCGGGGCCGAAGGCTAATTGACTTGTCGATACCTATGCGAATAAGGCATCAGTATTGTATCCTCAGATGAGTGAAAAGCTACATATAATATACATGTATTGTATCCTCATGAGTGAAAAGTTAAAATCCTTTGTAAGGTCTATGTTTTCTGCAGGCAACACACGAATTGCTGACATACCTCTCTTCAAGCCTAGAAACATAGGATACCCAAAGCGCCTCGGGCTGTCACGCCATGTCAGTGGCGACAAGCATTATATGACTAACATGAAGTTATCAAGATTGATCACTGCTAGTTCTAGACTAGATCATCACTAATGGGCCGCCTGGCCCCATGACCGGGGAGTTCGCATGACCAAATCCATTCATGTAAGATCTCGTAGATCTCAGGTCCTATGATATTTGCTTAGAATTTTAGGTTCAACAATTTCTTAGACCTACGATATATAACTATCTGCGGTTATATAAGCTCAGACTATGACCAAACGTCAGCTTTGCTGGGATTATAACGGCATGTCAGACACAAGTATAAATATAGATGTCATATATCGGGAGGATTTATCCATTCTGATATACAAGGAAGATCTCGAAGCCTCTCACAGCTTGGTACTAATTGGTTTATGGGACGCCATAAATGCTTATTCGCTTCATACTCGAGTAAAGAAAGTCATGGGTGTTTCATGACACACTTCTAATGGTTAGCCTATGACTAGAGATCGCGCGATAAATGAATTGTGCGTACCCACCAAGGGCAAAGTTGGGAGTGTTGGAAATCAATGAGAATTGATTCCATTTATTATGCCTCAAGTTATGCATAATTGTGTATCAATTCATTTTACCAAATAAGCAAATGTGATTATCGTAACTTAAGGTTCAACTTAGTAATCAGATATTACTAGCCAGCTGGTTCTCATGATAATTTAAGGGGTTATGAGCGATTGCTAGATCTTACTATTAATCGCATTGCAATTGGTCAATTATTATACAACTTACTATTATTCGAGCTCTGTAGCGTCGCTACACACATACAAGATTTGAGTATATTTCATGTATGAAACTAAAAGAGAATCAGAGTAATTGAGAAATGTATTTCTCAAGTTACAAGGTTCTACATTTTATGTAGAATATCGATTGAATGAATAGAATCAATTAAATAGTTATTTAATTATTCAAGTAATAAAGTTAAAGTGGTGTTTCATGACACTTTATGGTTAGCCTATGACCACTGTAGATCGCTACGAAAGTTAGAATTGTAAAGTAATCGCCCAAGGGTAAGCTGGGAAAGAGTTGGAACAATGAGAATTGATTCCCTTTATTGTGCCCAAGTAATAATTGTGTATCAATTCATTTACCGGCTCGTTAAACGAGATTACAACTTAGTGTTCACCTTAGTAATTGTGTATTACTAAAGGGTTCTCATGATAATTTAAGGTTACGAGCCATTGCTAGATCTTACTATTAATCGTTATAATAATAGCAATCGTCAATTATTATTATTATACAACTTACTATTTGCCTCTGAGCCTGTGGGCGTCACACACACATACAATGATATATTCGAATAATATTTCATGAATGAAATTAAACGAGACTTTTTATATTGAGAAATGTATTTCAATTTTTATATATTTGTCAAATATATGTCGATGAACATTAATTGGTTAAACTTGCAGTTTAATCAATTAAGCAATTGAAATCAATGAATAACTTGATAAGTTATTCGATAGTGACTCGCTAGTATTTCAATTGACTTGTTGCTGATTAAATAGAACAAATCTCACTAGTAACTTATTATTTAATTGTAGCTCATAACGGCCCAATTAAGTTAACGAGTTAAACTGATTTCTTAACGAGTTGCTTAACGAGTGGAATTTTGAGACTTGGTATTTAAGAGGGGATTAGGTTTTTTCATGACATTAGAACTGCAAAAACCTCCATCCCCTCAAGAAAGTCAGCCTCTTCCTTGGGTGTGAATTGGAAGAGTTTTTCTCTTCCAATTCTCATTTCATCCTCGAAACTCTGCCAGCCAAGCACTGCCCGCTTTCCTGGTGTGTGCAATCTAGAGTGAGCCATCTTTTCGGTGTCAACAAGCATTGAGGATTTTGAAGTGGGCTTTCTACGCGAGACACATCGTGGGGATTTGGGGTCTATTCGGCTCCGTTGAAATGTAAGGATTCTCGTATTCACATTTGTGGTTTTATGTTTAGATTAATTTACTATTTTGAGGATCCGGATGTATGAATTGGTGTTTATCGTGAATAAATTCATACTAGATTCTACACCCAACATTGCCAACTCAATCGACTCAAACAACCGAGTCAACTCAATCAACTCATATAAACTCGTGATCACCTGATAACTCATATAATGGTTTTTCTAACTATCGCGATAAAATCAACCCTTCAACCCGTCGACATGTTTTCATCACCGAATTGTAACGAGATACGAAGCAATACACCACCTTATACCGAGTATAAGGTACAATACCGGATAGCACAACTCACATACATCAACAACTCAAGACCACTTATATAAGTGCACAACAATCGCAGTAACCCACACCTATATCAACAACTCCTCAACAACTCATGCTATGCCAATCCAACCAATCAAGAAGCCCTAAACATCAAAATGGCCAAAACAGTCCTGGAAAACAACTCATCCTAGTTCGACCCAACTCATCTCAAAACACCTATGAATCTCATAACACAACACATACAATCCATCTACTCAAATAATCAACACATAGATATATATATAACATGCTCACAACTTCATCGAGTGCAACACATTCACGAAAAGTAAATTAATCTACACCCGTGAGATAAATACTCACCTTGGCTAACAACGTAATATCGCCTCACCATTATATCCAAGTGCCGCTTTCCCACGCCTCCACGCCTAATCAATCTCTAAAATATAATTGCTTGTTTCAATACAATCATATCCCCATTTTAGTTTTTAACTATCCAACTTACAATAATTATATTTATCAACTTAACCACTCTAGGTGATAATATTACTACGCGCGTTTAAACGACTAACATCCCAAATCACTAATCAAATCAGCCCCATCCCCTACCCCAATTCCAACACTTTAAACAACTTCTAATCAATCCAACAATCAATTCCCAACTAATTAATCCATATAATCTAATTCCTTAAATTTAAAAGCCCAATTACCACTCACACTTACAAAAACCTAACCTTACAATATTCTCCAACTTCACATCAAAAACATCCTACTTATATTCCAAAACAACTATATTAAGATCCCAACTCATCATAATACAATTTAAAGAAATTTAGAAAAAAGTCAACAAAAGTCAACTCGCAAAACCAACACATTTCAACCCCACAAATCGATTATAATCACCTCAAATCACTCAATCCATATTTAGATGAAACCTCTATACCATTTACAACTTTCAAAATTCAAAACCAAAAAGTCAACTAAAGTCAACCTCTCCAAAAACTTAAGAAAACATCACAAAGCTTCAAACTTTCTTACCTTAATGAGTATAGAATGAAGAGGGGAAGATGAAAATCAACTTTTGAACCTTGAGCAACAAGGGATGAAAATGGAGGAAGAAATTTCTTTTTTCCTTTCTTTCTTCTTTAGTTCGGCCAACTTCAATGGGGAATGGGGTAGGTGAGAGTTTGTGGTGAAAAATGGATAATGATTGAGGTTGGTGAGATATTTAGAGGATCATGTTAAGTCCCGTTTGGTGCGGGATATTCACTCTTTTCGTATTTCTAAATCTCAATGAAAACCGATTTCAAAATGTGTTATTCCCTCGAAAGTATATATATACATGGTCATTCATACTGCTCGATATATCGATACTATTCCGAAAATTATTGATGTCAACTCCGGGTCCCACCACCGACCGATAAATAATTTTTTTTAAACGTAACGGGTTATTTCAATCTACCCACCTAATAAAAATTTCGTCCTCGAAATTTACTCAACTCAACTACCACGGAAGAAATGTTCTTAATGCAACATGTAAACATACAACACATAAAAATAAAACAACTACTATAACTTACCTCTCCTACGTGAATCAAGTGTAATCTGGCCTCATATCATCTTCGCAGATTCCCATGTCGCCTCTACACTCTGATTCCTCCAAAACACTTTCACCAAGGCCACCACCTTGTTTCTCAATACCTTTATAATTCGTCTAGAATTTTCACCTGCCTCCTCAAGATCTCTTAAGTTCCACCGGCAATCGAGCTAAGAATGCTAGATTCATCCGGAACATAATTTCTCAAGACACGTGAGGAATCCTATCCAACTCCGGAGGCAACGCCAAACGGTAGGCTACGGATCCCACTCTTGCCAAAAATCTCTAAACGGTCTCATATAATAGGGACTCAACGCCTTTCCTTCCGAATCGTGACACTTTCCATGGAGATATCCTCAAAAACACCCGATCACCAACTTCGAAAGACAAGTCCACCCGGCGACGATCAATGTATTTACCCGGCCCTTCGTGCGCTTCTCAGATGTTATATCAACTTGATCCTCTCTACCGACCTTTCCACTAACTAGGAACCATAAATCCTCTCTCTCCCCACTTCATTCCAACAAACCTAAGTCCTACATTTCCTCAGTTGACAATGCCTCAAATGGTGCCATTCCATAATAGCGTGAAAGCTATTGTTATATGTAACCCATCTAGGCAATTCATCATCCCAGTTTCTAGAAAAGTTCAACACACAAGCCCGCAACATATCCTCCAATGTTTGAATTGTCCTCTCTGATTGCCCATCTGACTGTGGATGAAATGATGTACCAAATTGACCTTCGACTACCTATCTTGGAAATTCTTCCAAAACTGGAGGTGAATCTGCATCTCATCCGGTTATCGGATACCGGTACCCCATTTAATCGCAGACAATTTGATCAACATACAACCTTGCCAACTGCTTCACCGTGAGTTGATTTAATTGCAAGCAAATGCCGATTTCATAAAGCCTGTCCACTATCACCCAAATACCATCATTCTTTCTCAACGTCCTCGGGAGTCCGAAAACAAAATCCATCGTGATATGCTCCCAAGTCCACTCCGGAATAGGAAGGGGTTGCAACAACCCTGCTGGATGTCTGTGTTCAATCTTTACTTGTTGGCAAGTCAAACATTTTGATACAAACTCCGCAATCTCTCTTTTCATCCCAGGCCACCAATAAACCAACCTCAAATCCCGATACATCTTCGTGCTACCTGGATGCATGCTATAAGGAGTATTATGAGCCTCATCAAGAATTTCCTTTTTCACCTCGTATCACCTGCATAACCAAATCCTTACCATGCATCAAGAGCTTCACTACTTACCACAAAGTTCGATCTACTCGCTTTTCAATTTCTTTCCAATTATTATTTTCTACTTTCTCATCTTTAGGTTGCCACTCAAGTATTCGCCGGTCAAGAAGAACCGTCTAACTTTATTTCATGGGCCAACAAACCACCATCAACTCTACCCAAAAATTAACACCGTTGCTTCCATTTCACCAATGGCTCTTAACCTTTCCCTTAATGACTTCAAGTGCACGCCTACCACATTCGCTTCTTCCGTGATGATACTCAATGGAAACATCATAATCGCATTAAACCTATCCACCTTCGCCTCGATTTGGGCCTTTTAAGGCCGGTAAGCTTCAAACTCAAAGGACGGTAAAATCACACGCCACACCATACAAGTAGCGCCCAACGAAGTGCAAACACAATTGCGCCTAACTCCAAATCATGCGTCAGATAATTTTCTTCTCATGATTTTTCAACTATCGCGATGCATAGGCTACTACACGTACTATACTGCATTAGTACACATCCCAAATTTGATGCCATCACTATAAACAACATATCCATCATGTCCTCACGGAAGAGGCCAACACCGAAATGTAGCTCTACTTTTCTTCAACTGATTGAAACATCGTCAACCTCACCCAAACAAATGGAATTCTACCAACTTGGTCGTATGGTGTTACGTATAATCGGTAGTCCCCGTATAAATCTCCGATAATATCCCGCTAGACCTAGAAAACTTCTTATTTCAATAACACTTGTGGGTCGTTCCCAATTCATCACAACTTCAACTTTTTGAGGATCCACACTTATACCCTCTCCTAAAATCACATGGCCCAAAAACTGCACCTTCCCTAACCAGAATTCACACTTCGAAAATTTAGCATACAATTCATTTCTCCTTAAGGTCTCCCCAAGATACCTCAAGTGCTCTTCACGCTCTCACTACTGTAATATATCAAATGTCATCAATAAACACCACCAGTTACAAATTTATCTGTAAAGAAGGGAATACTCCGATTCATAAGATCCATAAATGTCAGCAGTGCATTCGGCCAACCCAAACGGCATCACCAAAAAACCTCGAAGCTCATATCTTGTTCTAAATGTCGACTTTTGATACATCATCCTCCTGATCCTCAACCGATGGTAACCCGACTCTCAAATCAATCTTAGAAAATACACTTTAAGTATCCTCAATTGATCGAATGTATCATCAATCCTAGGCAAAAGGATATCGATTCTAATTGTCACTTTATTCAACTCGTAATCGATATACAAATCAGCAGATCCATCATCCTTCTTTGACAAACAATAATGTGAGCACCCAAGGTGAACTACATTTGGTCGAACGAATCCCTTTATTCACACAATTCTTTCAATTGAGTCTTCAACTCTTTCAACCTCGCAGAGCTTTCATTCTATAAGGTGCCATGTAAAATCGGAGTAGTACTGTGAAGCACCCCTATGAAAAAACTCCACCTCTCGCAGACAGAGGAAGTCCCCGCAACTCCTCAGAAACACACGATACTCACCATTTATAACCTTCTAAGATGACAATCTATCAACGCATTTATGCCTCCCAACCACAATCCATCCCCAAAATATGTCAAAATCATTCATTCAAAAAGGCTAGATCTATCTTGGTTATTGATTCTCAATACTTATGGACAATTTCTAAGTAGCTCATCAATCTTAACAAACTCTCTACCACATTAATATCGTATGGTATGGCAAGAATTTCTCGAGTTATAGGAATATGCTGGGAAAATTTCAGAGATATGAAAGAATGAGTAGCTCCAGAATCAAACAAGACTTTAGCTTTTAACCCACATAAATTCAGAGTACCTGTCACCACTCTGGGAGAATCCTCGAGCCTGGCTGTAATCAGGAATACTTGACCACGCCCAGCTCCCACACCACTCTGACTAGGTCCAGCAATACTGCCACTCTGGCTATTTCCAGCTCCACGACCCTGGCCTCCACGGCCTCCAGAGCGTCCACCTCTACTCCCCGATAACCACCCTCGAACTGCATCGACGATGAGTAACACCGCATTCACTCACTTTATGCAATGTAGAGGACAATCCCGCCATATGTCCAAAGGCCGACAACGGTAACAGAGCATCTCCCTCTCCCGACAATCCTGTATCATATGATCACCACCGCAAGGGAAACACTCAGCCCACTCAACTCTAGGGATACCTCCTTGAGACCCACCAGATCTAGCAGGAAAACGTTGTGCAGAAGAAGCTGTCGAATAACTCGGACGAACTACCGGTGCACCGAATGACTCCTCGAGTTGGACGAGTCGGGCCGAAGGTCTTCAGAACCTTGAACTAGATGAGATCCACTGCGGCCGACGCCTCCTCCGTCGCACTTTCGACCCTTTGGCCTCGTGCTCACCCACTCATCTCTACCTTCGATGCAACGCTCAACTCATGGAAACTGGTGAAAGTCATCAAGGATATGTGGTGGAGAATCTCCCATATCAACCTATCTCTAATTCAATGGTGGAATCCTCCGACCCGGTCGGGTGTACAGTTGAAGCAAAGACATAACTCACCAAACGCCCCTCGCACTCCCTCAACAAATGATCACCCCGAGTCATCAAAACGATCCTCTAAAGCGTACCCACAGGTACTCATGCAATACCTCCTTCGAACAAGCAAATGCTCCAAGACACCGGGTCCTCCCTCTAAATGAGTATAGTCGATTACCCCACCAACCGGCAGCACTCTCATTACAAACTGTAGGTACAACCCGACCTCGACGCCTCAATGCCCATAGGCTCTCGAAATGTCTCAAGTTCTAATAAACTCGACGCATCAATCTCGTGAACCCACTCCAAAGAACTTTGGGGATCTCTCTCTTCGTGAACCGTCAAAAAGCTTACTCGAATACTCTCCCGCCGACGCTTATCCGTACATGTACCAAATCCTCCCTCAACATGTAACTCATCCTAACAACAGGATCAACTGGGGAATCAGGATGTACACCAAACCATGTTGCTCCAATAATCGGGTTTGCTCTCGCCCACAACTCTACCCATGTCTCACGCTGCCTCGGCCCCCGCCGCCAAAGACCCTCGTTCATCATGTTCCCCTCGGCACGGGTCACCCTAATACGCGTGTCTACCTCGGTGGCACCCCTCTGCGCCTAAAACGAAAAAAAAAAAAAAGAGACTTAGACCCTCCGGCAAGACTCAACCACCACAACTCAAGAAAACACAATGTCGATACATAACCACAATGCATAAATCAGTATTCCAAAACCTAGGCTCGATACTATTACATCACTTAACAAGTGAAATGCTAATATAAGACCTATTACAACACTTTGGGGGTAAAAGCCTCAGTATTCTTCACCTCCTGAAACTCAAGTTCTCCAAGGCCTTTGTGGAAATGCTATCTTTAATGCCACCACAAAGAAGACATACTACTACTCTAACTCCAACTTAGACAAGACTCAGTTGGGTAAATGAATACAAAGAATAAAAGAAATACGACTCAAGAAAGTTGTTTACAACATTTCGGCACGCTAGAAACCGTAAATAAATCAACGGTCATATCTAAATACCCATTAACAAATAAATGTACTTTAATGTTATATATTAAATGAAATAAAATTAACAAATTCATAATTGACTAATTAATTACCCATTATTTTACAATTATCACCACGTAAATTTTTCAATTTAAACAGAATTATTGATGATTAATGATAATTATTACAATAATTACCAACCACTTAAATCATAAAGAATACTTTCAAGTAATTAACTCCAAAATTCAAAATTTGAAAAGTTACTATGAAATGATATTTCAATAATTATCAATTAATGAAAAATAATTATGAAAGTGAAATATATAAATCAAATTTAATGTCATTCAAGATATATTCAATTATCTTAATGACAAAATTTATGATTTAATATTTAAACCAAAATTAATAAATACAATAATTTTAAAACCAAAAGAATTACATAAATACATTTAGGGTTTTCTAAAACGTGAGACGAATCAACGGATATACGATCGGCCTCCGGCCACACGCCGACACGCTACGCCGCGCCGGAGCACGGCCGTGAACCACCGGGTGGCCGGGCCCGACGCGCCTATACACGTCCCCCTCGTAAGTCGACAATTTAAAGTATTGGTAAATTACTTCAGCTTTTGGGACAATGCAACTTTTGTAAAATAATTGGAGGCTCTAAAGAATTCAAAAAATTTGGGATTCGACTTCAACATAAAAATATCATTATTGAACAATGTGCAATTGAATTTCATCAAAATACCCTCTAGTTTTTCGATTAAACTAAAAACAATCCATAAATTCTAATAAATTTTTCGAGTACCCAAAAAATTCAAAAAATTCTGGAAAAAATCTGAGATGAACCACAAAGGGTAGTGAACATACAAATTTAATTTCGGAATTTTCTAAAATTTATAACCCTCTCTGTAAAATCGAAAATGATTCTACCTAAAATCAAAATGCAAATTAATCAAGTTTTAATCCCTTTCATTTCATGAAACAATTAAACAAATATCAAATCATCAAAAATCAATACAATACTTTATTTATATAGCTTTATGATATATGTACAAAATGGGTTGATTTTTTCATATCATATATTCATCAATTGAATATACAACCGCTTAATCACCAAATTAATTAACAACTACGAATACACACAAATCGAATGAGATAAAATACATCAACTTAAGTAGGCCTGAGGCCAATCGTTAATCTAGTATGAATTTATTTCGATAAACACCAATTCATACATCCCGATCCTCAAAATAATACGAATTAATCTAAAACATAATAACTATATGAATACGAGAGTACTTAGATAGTAGTGGAAGACATTAAATCGAATCACCCACTTCAAAACCAAACCTCACGTGAGTCTCCTTGCAAAACACTTCCAAGCAATAAGTATAACTGAACGAAGCAATACTGAT